>CAUYLG010021480.1:0-235794 GCA_963573385.1 Cacajao melanocephalus | reverse complement strand
CCTGCCTCAGTCTCCCAAAGTGCTGCAATTACAGGTGTGAGCTGCCAAGCCCAGAGCAGTTTAATCATTTTAAGTGTAAATTCAGTGGGGCTAAGTAAATTCATGATGTTGTGCAACTGTCATTACTGTTTCAAAATATTTTCATCATCCTAAACTGAAACTCTAGGCTATTAAACAATAACTCCACATTCCCCTCTCTGCCCAGCCCTGGTCACTGCTATTCTACTTCCTGTCTCCATGAATTTGCCTGTTCTGCGTGTCTTATATAAGTGGAGTCACCATATTTGTTTGTGTGACTGGCTTATTTCACTTAGCGTGATGTCCTCAAGGCTCATTCCTGTTGTTACATGTGTTGAAATTTGACTTCTTTTTGTGGCTGGATTATATGCTATTGCATGCTGCCCTTGACCCAGAATGACTCTGCAAGTCCACGGGCACCACTCACGCCCACGTGGGCCCTGGTCCCGGGCTCCCCAAGGCCTTATGCTGCGGACATGCTGAGGCTTGGCTGCACATCTTCAACAGTGAGGATGCAAACATTTTATAGTGAACATTTGGGGAAAGTTTGGAATGCAACAGGTACTTTGCTAGAAATATCATTCTCAAACATATATTTGAGGTTGTTCTATTCTGTCTTTATTTGTGCATGACAAACTAAGGCTTGGGAAGATGGAGGAACTTGCCTCAAGGGATGGGTGCTGTGTTTGAAAGATCATGTTGCCATGGTTACAGCCTGGATCACTCCATGGCAAGTCGCACTCTGGAGCAAACTAGACCTGCATTTCTGGCTTCTAGTTCTAGGCTAACTGGACTTTGTTCAGTTCTTAATGTGAAAGTTCCATACAAAACCCCTGCTCCTCTGCACTCCAGCCGCAAGGAGAAAAATTTTCCTCCTAACAGAATGACTTTAAATAAAATAAACCACTATGTAACCCTTTCTTGTTATATTTTGCATGTTTTAATTGCATAAGAAACTCCAGTGCATTGCAAAGAGGCTGGGAAAAAAATAAAAGCAAACGGAAATAATTCTTATCTTATTTTAAATTGACAAAAATAATTGTATGTATTTATGGGATTCAGTGTGATGTTGTAATATATGTATACATTGTGGAGTAAATAAATCAAGCTAATTAAATATCCATCACCTCACATACTTACCATTTTTTTTGTGGTGAAACATTTAGAAATTTTGAAATATACAATATATTATTATTATTAGATCAGTAAAACTTATTCCTCCTGTCTAAAACTTTGTATCCTTTGAACAATTCTTCTTTTTAACACAGGGCAATTAATACTGTTATTTGTTCTTTATCCATTTAACTTTTTTTCTCTATCAAGATATGTTACAAAATGTGATTATTAGCTCCTACTGTTTTGTCATCTGCATGAACACTAGATAGTTAACATCTTTCTGTAGCTGACTAGGTTTCATTGAATAAAGGAGCCATAATTTATTCAATAGCATGTTGTCAACTGTCTGTGTTTATGCTGTGAGCAGCATCATGGTTAACATACAGAGTGTTTTAATTGATTGTTCTCTAACTGGAACCAAGGTGGTCACTCTTTCTTCCCAGCGAGCCTGTATATGGAGGCAGGAACCACATCATAGCAATTCCATCAAGGCTGTTATGTTTCCAGAAATATGCCAGCAGTTGGCAAATGCTCATTGGTTGATAAACTGATGGACTGTTCATTATAAGATGACAGACAGTATGTGAGACTGCTACGTGGAAAACCATTTCTAACCCTGGCTGCAGATTAGACTTACTCAAGAGGCCTCTTAATAATTACAATGACTTGGCCCAACTTCCCTGAGATCCAATATAATTGGCCTGGTGGGTCCCTCATAAGCATTTAAAAAAATATTCCCAAGTGATTTTAATTTGTGTCCTGGCTGAGGAACACTGGCATACTCAGTTTCTATAAAACATGTGCTTGTAGCTGGGCATGGTGGCTCATACCTGTCATCCCAGCACTTTGAGAGGCCGAGGTGGGTGGATCATCTGAGGTCAGGAGTTCGAGACCAGCCTGGCCAACATGGTGAAACCCCCTCTCTACTAAAAATACAAAAATTAACCAAGTGTCGTCATGGCAGGCACCTGTGATTCCAGACACTCAAGAGGCTGAGACAGGAGGATCGCTTGAACCTGGGAGGCGGAGGTTGCAGTGAGCTGAGATCACGCCACTGCACTTCAGACTGGGCAACAAAGAGTGAAACTCCATCTCAAAAACAAAAACAAAAACAAAACAAGAAAAAACACATGCTTGCACATATATTAACAACTATGAAATGCCCCTCTTGTCCCATTTTGAATTCCTTCCCACCTTGCTCACTGGGATGAACAGGTTTGTTTGAGGAGGCCAATAAGCTCATTTAGAAAAGTTAGTTTATTTGAGAGAATTTTCCTCCCCAATTTGATGAGCCAGGTCTGACCTTAAAATCCAAACTAAACAAGGACGGAACAAGAAAACCAATTTGTAAGCCCATCTCACTTATGAAGATGGAAGGATGGATTCTAACAAAATAGCAAACTACACCCCACAGGGTAGAAAAATGAAAATTAATATCTAGAAATTGCCTAGGAAATCAAAGATGATTTAATATTGGAAAATGTAAAAATTGTTACCATTTTGAAAGAGGAAATCATCTCAGTAGATATAGGAAAAGCATTTGATAAAATTATCCATTCAAAATGAGAAATAAAAACCTTCTTTTGAAACTAGGAGTAAGAAACAGTAAATGTTCCTAACCTGATAAAGAATTATCTAAAAATATACAAAAAGAATCATTATAATGATAAAATACTGGAAGCACCTACTTTACAAACAGCAAGACAAGGATGTCCCATATTACTACGCTTCTCTTTGACATGGTATAGGAAAAGAAATTAATAGCATATGATAGAAAAAGAGGGAAATTTGTCATTACTTACAGGAGATGTGATTTTCTACAGAGACAACCTAAAATTCTATAAATCATTATAAATAATATGTTTCTCAAGGTGATTGGATATAAACTCAATATACAAAAGTCAGTAGCAAAAAAATTATAGAATAAAATGCTGCAGACTGTCTTGAAATAAATCTAAGAAATCATTTGTGAGACCCACGTGGAAAATCTGTATACACAAAGACTTTAAAGAAGTACCAGATAAATGGGTATCTATCTTGTGCTTATGAGTAGGGAAACTTAATGTCATAAAGATAATTCTCTTCCAAGATCTCTAGATTAAATGCAGTGCCAATAAAAATCACAACAGAATTCTCATAAACTTGACACCTGGATTTTAGCATGTGTAGGGAAGATCAGAGGGATAAGAATACCCTTGAATCTCCTAAAAATGAAGAATATGGAGAAGGAGGACTTGCCTAACAAATTTGAGACCTATTTATTAACCTGCAGTAGTTAAGACAGTGTGGTGTTGGCGTAAGGATAACAAACTGAGCAATGACACAGAATAGAAGCCCAGAAACAGAACCACACAGTAGGACCAATTGATATACAACATCAGTGGGATGAAAGATCATTGGTTGAAGGGGAGACTGTGTATTCAGTGGTGTGGGAAAAGCTAGTTTTCCATTGCTTACATAGAAAAAAGTAAACTGGATCTTTACCTCACAACATACACAATAAAACTTTGAAATATTAAAAACAAAACATAAACTTTTTAGAGGAAAATATAGGTGTTATTTTCCTGACCCTGGGATAGGAAAATCTTTCCTAAGAGAGGCACAAAAAGCCTAAACTCTGAAACACTGATGAGTTTTGCAAGCTAAAGAAAACACATTTGCTGCACATAGTACCAACACAAACTATATAAAACAAACTTATAAAAATTAATTTAAAAAGACAATTGAATTTTTAAAAATTGGGTAAAGTACATGAACAAGCACTTCAAAGAAGAGGAAATACAGGGCGCCAGTAAGCTATGAAGTGATACATCTCACTAGTAATTAGGGACATTCTAGTCACACACTAATATAGCATTGCATACCAAAGTTTGATTGGCAAAACCAAGGAATCCGATAATACCAAGTACTGGAGAAGAAAGGATCAAGAATATATTTATTGTATACTTTACTGGTGGGAACTTCAATTAGCACAACCAGTTTGCAAATCAATCTTGTAAATTTGAATATTAGCATACCCTGCAATCTGGCAATTCCATCTGTAGGTATGTGTCTAAGAGAAATGCTTGCAAATGCGTGTAGGTTATGAACAAGAATGCTGTAGCAGCTCTGATTTTAATAGCAAAACCTGGAAACATCCCAAAGGCCCATACAGACTTGAGTCTTTTCATATAATAAACTATCATACCTAATTGAAAAGGAGTGAGCTACAGCCAGATACAACACATGGATGCATCATAAGTAATACCAGAAAGCAGGTCCCAAAAGACTCATATAGTATGATATTCTTCCATACAGGTTTAAAAACTGTGATAAGAACACTTAATATAGGATCTACTCTCTTAACAAATTCTTAAATGTACAATACAATGTTGTGAACTATAGGCACAACGTTACACTGCAGATCTCTAGAACTTAGCCAACATGTGTAACTCAAACTTCAAACTCCTCAAATAGCAGCTTCCCATTTCCCTCTTCCACCAACCCCTGGGGGTTGCCATTTGTCTTAGTACATTTTTGGTTGCTTATAACAGAATGCCTGAAACTGGATAATTTACAAAGAAAAAAATGTACTTCTTAGAGTTATGGAGACTGAGAAGTCCAAGGTCGAGGGATCATATCTGGTAAGAGCTTCTTGCTGGTGGGGGTTCTGCAGAATCCCGAGGCAGTGCAGGGAATCCCATGGCGAGGGGCTGAGTGGACTATCTCAGGTCTTTCTTCCCCTTGTTTTAAAGCTACCAGTTTCTGTCACATGGTAGCTCATTAACCCATTAATCCACTCATTCATGAACGGGTCAAGCTCTCATGATCCAATTACCTTTAAAGGCCCCACCTCTCAATAGTAAGTTTCAGCTTAAGTTTCGGAGGGAATATTCAAATTATTCCACTATAATTGTCTATGTGTTTGACTATTTTAGATATCTCAAATAAATAGAATCATGCAGTTTTTGTCCCTCTGTGACTGGCTTATTTCACTTAGCATAAAGTCTTCAAGTTTCTTTCATGTTGTCTCATATGACAAGATTTGTTTTTGAAAAGGTTGACTAATATTCCATTGTGTGTGTGTGTGTGTGTGTGTGTATACATGTAATTTCTTTTTTATTAACATTTAGGTTGCTTCTACATCTTGGCTATTGTGAATAATGCTGCAATAAATGTGGAAATGTAAATATCTCTCTGAGATCCTGATTTCAATTCTTCAGGATACATACTCAGGAGAGGGATTTCATAGGGTGTTTCTGTTTTTCTGTTTTTAACTTTTTGAGGAAACTCCATACTGTTTCCCATAGTGGCCGTACCATTTTACATTCCCATCAACAGTACACAAAAGTTCAAATTTCTCCACATTCTCACCAACACTTCTGATTTTTCATATTTTAAAATAACAGCCATTCAAACAGGTGTGAGGCGATATCTCATTGTGATTTTGATTTACATTTTCCTGATGATTAATGACAGTAAGCATCTTTTCATATACCTCTTGGCCATTTGCATATCTTCGGCAGAGCAATGTCTATTCACGTCCTTTGCCCAGTTTTAAATCGGATTATTTGTGTTTTTGCTATTGAGTTGAAGGAGTTTCTTATATATTTTGGATGTTAATCTTTATCGTATATAACTGTTTACAAACACATTCTCCAATTCCATAGGCTGCCTTCTTACTCTGTTAGTTGTCCCCTTAGCTGTGCAGAAACTTCTAGTTTGATGTAGTCCCATTTGTCTATTTTTGCTTTCATTGCTTGTACTTCTGGTATCATACCCAAGAAATTATTGCCAAGATAAATGTAATGAAGATTTTCCTCTGTTTTATTCTAGGAGTTTCACAATTCCAGCTCTTACATTTAAGTCTTAAGTTCATTTTGAATTGATTTTTTGTATGAAGTAAGGTAACGGTATAATTTCATTCTTCTTCATTCAGTTATCCAGTTTTCCCAGCACCATTTGTGGAAGAGACTGTCCTTTCCCCACTGTATAGTTTGGACACTCTTGTCAAAGATCAACTGACTGTATAGGTGGGGTTTATTTGGGGTTCTCTACTCTGTTTCATTGATTTATATGTCTGCCTTTATGCCAGTACCAAATTGTTTTAATTACTATAACTTTGTAATATATTTTGAAATTAGGCAGTGTGATGCCAGCTTTGTTCTTTCTCAAGATTGTTTTGGCTTTTCAGGATCCTTTGTTGTTCTAAATGAATTTGTAATTTTTTTTCCATTTCTGTAAAAAATACCATTGGTATGTCGATAAGGTTGCACTGAATCTGTACATCGCTTTGGGTAGTAGACATGTTTTAGCAATATTTAACCTTCCAACACATGAACATAAAATGTCTGCTCATTTACTTGGTCTTTTCTTTAATTTCTTTCATCTATGTTTTGTAATTTTTAATGTACAAATCTTTTGCCATTTTAGTTATGTTTATTCTAAGTACTGTATTCTTTTTGGTGCTATTGTAAATGGAATTTTCTAAATTTCCTTTTCAGATAGTTTAATGTTAGTGTATAGAAATTCAACTGATTTTTGTATGTTGATTATGTATTCTGTAATAAATCTGTTTATTAGTACTAGCAGCTTTGTGTGTGCACGTTTGTGCGCATGCAGTCATTAGGTTTTCTACATATAAGAAGATTGTACCATTTGCAAAAACCAACAACCTTACTTCTTTCTTTCTGATGTGGTTGCCTTTTATTTCTCTTTCTTGCCAAAATGCTCTGGCTAGGATGTATGTTTTTGAAAATGCACAGCTAAACAAAATATGCTTAGGCATATATAGGTATATCATAATGCTTTTAAAAAAAAAAAAGAAAAAGGAAAGAAATAATAATCCCCAAATTCAAGATGGTGGTTGCCTCTGGGGAAAGAGCTTAAGTGATCAATGGGAAAAATACACATAGGTGTGAGTTATCTGCAATGTTCTCATTCTTGGATTGGCTGGTGAGTTCAAGAATGTTCGTTATGTAACATTCTTGATAGACAGATGCACCTACCAAAGAGAATAATAATGAACCAATGATGACATCATAACCTGAATTAAGGATTATGTTGACTCCAATTCTGTGCATCTGAGGTCCAATGTAAAAAAAAAAGAAGAAAAAAGAGAAAAAAAACCCCTTATTTTAATAGAGCTGTCGAGAAGCTTAGGAGCAAATGATGCACTGCTGCTTAATCTGGTGAATTGGCTTTATTTTCAAAATCCATCTTCCAATATTGACAGCCACTTCTGATTCAAGGGGTGTATGATAAAAACTTTAAAGGTCTCACAATAAATGCTATGTAAGTCTTGTAAACAATCCTGATTATCCCCACCCCAAGCAAATACATCTTTGTTCTGTGCTCCTTCTAAGTTTAGATAGAGAGTCTAGATAAAGGCATCATGCAGCTGTCAACAACTTCCCTGAACCTCTTATAGTTTGTCTTTCTGGCAACAGGAAGGAACATTGTATTCTCAAGGGCTTGGTATAGCTGAGGCCCAGCGCTCTTGCTTTGTAAATGCTCACCATTTGAGGAACAGACTGCTAATGTGCAAAGAAGTTTCTTTCCAGACAATTAAGCTGCCCTTTGCCTATTCCCTGGTATTGGCTGGCATGCTCTGATCCTCTTTAAGGAGTTTTGAGGTGACTGACTTCCTGCCATGCAAACATTAACCTTCTTGGCATCAGGCGGTCTTTTGCACAGTGACGCTATTGACCTAGTTCATTTGTATTCATGTGTGCATGTTTCACTCTGACTTATATTCTATATTGAGGTTATTTAATGATTAATTATTAAAGCAACCCTGTTCATGCTCAAATATTGGGTCCTTGAGCAAACAGTTTTATGTTGCTCAAAGAAAGAATCTGGTGGAAAATACCGTGTTAGTGACCAAAGAGCATAGACTCACTTAGATATTTATTATGAGTGGCCTTTAGGGCATATTTGCAAATGGACATTTTAAAATTTAATGACTCTTTAAATGATCTAACTTCTTTCCACTCTAGCACACAATATTGGTGATACCTAGTGGTATCTCTCAAAAAAGATTCAAAGTGGTTTTTCATAAGAGGAGAGTGGTTTTGCTAAGAAGAGGTACGACCTGTTTACATGAGAGTGGAGTGCCTGAGTAGCCTTATTCAAAAAGGGACAAGAGATGAACTCAATTTCAGTTTCAGCCATGCCTATCAGTCTACCATTTGTACCACTTCTTATTGTGGAATATCTCATCACTCCAAACTTAGTGGCTTAAAGCAAAACGATAATTTTATCGTTATTTTCACTCATATTATTCCCCTCCTGTAGGGAGTTTACTGAGCTCGGCTGGTTGGTCCTTGCTTGGGGTCTCTTGCGTGATTATAGTCGTGTGATAATTAGGGACAGGCATCATCTCAAAGGCGTCCTCACTTGCTCGTCTGGTGGCTGGTGCTGGCTGTTAGCTAGGATCTCCACCGAGGCTGTTGACCAGAGAACTTCCGTGTGGCCTCTCCATGTAGCCTGGGCTTTCTCACAGCATGGCTGCTGCTGGGTTCCAAGGTACAGGAAATAGAATCTTCTTTTTTTCTAGGGGTCATGCCGTGGCTTACTTGACAGGAACTGAACACAGATGGAAAGAAACAAGTGCTCTCCAGGAAACGAGCATTTCCGTGAGGACTCAGGTGGGACATGGCTTTAAAGTGGGCAGTGCAGGGGCCTCTGCTTCTGTCTACTGAGTGACCTGAATGCCTGACATGGGGCTCAGCTGCGCCACCCGCCCCTTTTGAGGCTGGTTCTTAGTCTCCTTCTCTCCAGCTCTCTCACTTGCCTCCCACTGAGAGGTCAGAGGCACTGGTTGGCAGTAGAACAAGGAGACTGTCGTGCAATTGGGTGTTGAGGAGTTCAGTGAGGACGATGAGCTGCACTGAAAGTGACCACCAATCCTTTATGCACTGACTCTGACAGGCACCGGCTTCTAGGGTTCATTTTATGCCCCCCAAGAAATGTACCAGTTGAGGGTCAGGGGGACCAGCACAGATGGGAGAGTTTTCTCACGGCCCAGCGACCCCACAGTAAGGGCTCCTCCCTCTTTATAGACCTTGTGGTGGGAGAGGGGAGGTGGAGGGGCTAAAAGCAGAACAGTTCCGAGTTAGCCTGGAGAAAGTGCCTCAGCCACGGTGTCTGAGGAGGAGGTTTTGGGTGGAGGAGCTTGGGCGAGGAATTCGGGTCTGGGTTTGAGTGTGTCTGGCCCTTGGGGACTGAATCCTTGGCCACAGTGCCCCCAGGAGAGTTCAATGCACCTGCTGTGTCCCAAACTCCAGTAGGGGAGGGCAGCTGTCCCCAGCAGGCTCCTGGTGAAGCCTTGTCGCTGGCTGTGGTTGGGCCTGAAAGAGCACACATAGGTTCTGGCCCGAAACTGTACTCTTCAGGGACCAGAAGAAGCCCCACCAAGCTGAGGCTGCACAGGACAGACTGGGAAGGCGCTCCGGCTCCCAGCGACTCCGCAGCACTCACCTCCTCCTCAGGCAGGAAGTGGAGGCAGGTGGGCCACATCCCTGGTCCTCCCCAGCCACCTGTGTCTTCTGGGGTGTGACTTAACGGCACCCCCCACTGTCCTCAGGATTTTACTCATCCATGTTCCATCTCCCCAAAGCCTTTTGAAGGATCTTCCCAGCTTTCTCCCCTCACCAAGTTACAGTGCCCACTCCTCACAGTCCTAAGTAGACAAATACTTCTCCCCATCCTCCAGCTCTTGCTCTCCTTCCCCTGGCGACATGGGGGCATCACCCAATTTGCTGCCCACCCTTCCTGGCCACATTCACTCCGTGGCTCATGCAGCCCAGCAGCCCTGGCCCCACTGCAGCATCAAGGGTCTCCATGTCCTTCTGAGGGGCCTTCTTCATGGTCAGGGCAGATGCTGCTGCAAGTCTGTGCAGGATGCATTCTCCCTTCCTTAACAATGGACTCCCAACCTCCTCGGAGGCAACACTGTTTCCTACAAAAAAGTGAGTGTTTCCAGTGCCCCTGTGGCTGGGAGAAACGGGTGCTGACCCTCTTTTGAGCAGCCCCTGGGAGGAGCCACGAGGCTTGCCAGGTTCCCCCATGAACGCCAGTGGGTGCTGCCCAAGCTCTCACAGGTCGGGAGCTTCAGCCCAAGGGCCCCCTGAGAATGTCCCTGTCTATTCACGCAGCACCTTCCTGGAGCAAGTTTGGCAGCCAGGCAGGTTTCACCTCTTCAATTTGTTGCCATCATGGACTGTCTAGGCCAAGGCAGGTTCCCAAGGAAACCCAGCTTCTGAAGACTGCTGCTGGAAAGCCCTAGGAAGTGAGTTTGCAATGTCAATTGCTCTTCAGAGCATTTCTGAGCTGTGCTGCAGAAAGGCCATTCTTTTTCATCTTTGCCAAGAATGCCACAGGCTCTTTTGGAAAAACAGTTTCTGCAAGGCTCATCTTGGCCAAAGCTCTAGCGTCTAGACAGCCAGCTTGCCAAGCCCCAGAGCCTGCAGCGAATGAGAAGGAGATGGCAGATGCAGGTTGGAAGGCTTAGGGAGCTGGTCTAGGTGCTGACTCATTCCCCAAACTCCCCAGGCAAGGAAAACAATAATCTGAGTAAGTACTAAGGAAATAAGATTGAAGTAATGAAATCAAGAACATTAGCCTTTACACTTAATGAGAGTGGAGCAGTTTCTACCATTAAAGGTACCATTAAAGGACAGATTACATGATAGAGTTAAAAAACAAAACCCAAGAAATACACTTAGAATGATAACGTTTTGACTGGGTGCGGTGGCTCATGCTGGGTGCTTTGGGATGCCGAGGCAGGAGGATCACTGGAGCTCAGGAGTTTAAAACCAGCCTGAGCAACACAGTGAAACCCCATCTCTACAAAAAAGTACAAACATTAGCTGGGTTTGGAGGCACGCACCTGTGGTTCCAGATACTCAGGAGGCTGAGGTGGGAGGATTGCTTGAGCCCAGAAGTTTCAGGCTGTAATGGGGTGTGATCACATCACCACACTCCTGCCTGGGTGATAGAGTGAGATCCTGTCTAAAAAAAAGAAAAAAAAAAAAGAAAATAATGTGAAAGTGAAAGTTTTGAGATAAAAAGATGGGCAAAAAGATATTAGGGAATTCTAGCTGAAAGGAATCAGAAGTGATATTATTAATAATATCACCAATGGATAATCCCAAATATCAAATTTAAAATTAAAAGTGCTACACGTGCAAAGATGACAACTAAATGCTATGTGAAGATAAAAGGTTTAGTTGATGAAATTATATAATAATGTACTGAACAATAGAGTTTTATACATAAAGTAAAAACGCTTAAAGATGCAGAAAGAACCTGATGGAAAAATATAATGGAGATAGTATCACGTGATGTTAGAAAAAGAGAAAAAGAAAAATAAAAGAAAAAGAAAGAAAAAAATACAATGGAGAGTGAAGAATTTCCATTTACCTTTCTCAGAATTATATCTAATTAATACCAGAAATAAGCAGGATATTGAAGATTTGAAGAATGCAATTAGTAAATTTGATGTAATAAGTAAAAAAGAGCCACATTTTCTCCCCCTAGATCCAAGGAACACTTAGAAAAACAGGGTTTTGCCAGAAAGAAAATCGTAATACATTCCGAAAATTAAAGCATACAGGCTGCAGTCTCTCATCGTAAACCAGTGAAGTTGGAAATAGGTCGTGATAAATAACTTAAGATAGTTGGAAATAAGAAACACATTTCTTGACACCTCTTGGGTCAAAAAAGAATTAAAAGGAAAATTACTATGTAGAAATCATAAAAAGAGATAAATTCTGGCTAAAATCTGTGGGCCAGAGTGAGAAAAACACTTTCAGGAAATGTGTCATCTCTAATGCCTTCACGATTAAAGAAGAGAAATAAGAATACCTGGAATTCATTTTACAAATTTTACAAAATAATAATGTAAACCTTAAGAAATTAAAAGACAGAGGATTCATATAAGACTCAAATGAATGAAATGGAGAATAAGAAAGACAATTCCAAAAGCTTCGTGGGACTTTTTTCAGTACAGCCCAATCTCTTCCACCATGCAAATTTGTGTATTCATGCTTTCCACGCCTGATGTTCCGTGGGAGGTAGCGTGGCCCCGCTGCCGCTAGGAGACTCTGGCACTCCTGGGCTCCACTCCCACCCCCTGGATCTGAAAAGGAGCCAAGCTCTCCCCAAGTGTTTTAGGGTGAGCCAGGTGAGGGGCCCTGGTCCTGCCGCAGCAGAGGAAAAAGCATCCTGTGCCTGTTGGGCATCTGGAAGTGAAGCAGAACCTGTGGGCGCCCACGTCTCTAGCGGAGGAGGACTCCTAAGGAAGCTGAATCCAGTCTCATTCATTCATAGCACTGAGCTTCCGCGCCAGAGAGGACAGGGACCGGGCCAGGCTGGGGGTGGTGGGGGGTGGGAGTTGGGGGGTGGTGGTGGTGGTGGGAGTTGGGGGGGGTGGGGGTGGGGGAACATCATGCCCGGCTGCAAGGAGTGTCTGCAGATCTTGTGTGCAGCTCGGCTCTGCTCACTGGTGTGGGTGTGCAGATGCCATCTCCTCCTCTAGCCTTGAAGAGACCCCAGTCCTGCCTCCTGAGATGCGTGAGGCCAGATGTCCCTGCGGGGACCCTTTCAGCAGGCCTGATGTCATTCCTTCCCTCCCTTTCTCCCTCCCTCCCTCCCTCCTCCTTCTTGGAATTCTTATTTTTACATGTGCACAGAGGTTTGTATGATTCTATACTGATCTATAAATGTGATCACATTATACCAATTGCAGTGTGTGTGTGTCTGTGTGTGTGTGTGTGTGTGCGTGTGTGTACACAAAATCTCCCTTTCACATTCTGGGAGATCAGAAGTTTGAAACTAGCCTGGCCAACATGGGAAAACCTCCTCTCTACTAAAAATACAATTAGCCAGGCGTGGTGGCACATGCTTATAATCCCAGCTATTTGGGGAGACTGAGGCATGAGAATCAATGGAATCTGGAAAGCGGAGGTTGCAGGGAGCTAAGATTGTGCCACTGAACTTCATGCTGAGCAACAGAGGGAGACTCTGTCTCAAAACAAACAAACAAAAAACCTTCCTTTCAGCTCCCTTTGCTCTCCTTCTCCCTCCCCAAGGTCAACCAGCCTCTTCCTGCAACCAACATTCATAAGGTCCCTCCCTGCCTCCCTCCCTCTGTTTCCTTCATTCCCTCCCTGACTTACTTCCTGTGTCCCTTCTTTATCCCCTTTCTGCTCTCATCCTTTTCCTTTCCCTCCCTCCCCGCCCTCCCTCAACCCTTGCAGGATGCCAGCATCACTCAGCCCAAAGGCGCTGGAGGGTTGGAGTCTCAGGAAGATAAGTGCCTTCTCTGCATTTTTGACGATCCCTCTGTAATGACACTTTTTAAAATGTTTATTTGTGAACTGTCATTTACTGATGGGGGAGCAGTGGAGAGCTGTGCCGGTATTCAGGGCCTGTGGCCGCTCGGGACTGGCCGTGTCACTCTGCCTGGTTTCCTGCTGTCCACCTGCCACAGTGACATGGAACTCTGCGCACAGGACATGGAGGATAAATGTTGAACACATTTATTGACTTGTCTCCCTTTCCGGGCAAGAGTAGCTATTGGGGAGTTCAGTGGCGTTCATTTTTCTGGATAGAAAATGTAGAAATGTTCCAACTGTGGAATTAGGGGAGCGCTACAGCCCGTCCGGCCTGTGGCTCTTGACCCTGACCGCACACTGGGGAGGCTTCACATGCTGATTCCCAGGTGCATGGAGCAGGGTTCTCTGGGATAGGGAGTGCTCAGAAGCTCCCCAGGTGGTGACGCTGAACAGCGCTCATAAAAACTGCTGATGCCCAGACACAGGACAATGCTGATGCTCAGAGAACTCTGCTCCATGTTGGCATCCCAGAGAGTAGACTGCCCTCAGCAGCCCCAGACACAGATCTGGAGTCTCACGTGTAGCCCTGGGACAGGTGGGTACAAAAGCACCCCTCTCCCAGGCCATCAAGGCGAGCATGTCAGACAAAGGAGGTGTCTTCAGCCTTGGCTTCCTTTCAGCTGACTGCAGAATGCCTGTTTTTAACCAACGGTGAAAGGAAAATGCATTGCGGGGCCAGAGATGAAAGATGGTCCAGAGCTCTGAGCCTGCAATCGGATGATGTTGGCTGGATTCAGAATGAAGGCTGGGATGGCTTCCTGAGCCCTTTTTATTTTTCATGCTTGTATTGATTTTGCAGACAAGGAGGCAGATGGCAGAGACCAGCAGAGAGGAGGCTCATGGCAAAGGGCCCTGCCTGGCTTTGAACCGGCTACATTGCCTGCTTGCTGTGTGATTCACTCAGGTTTCAATCGCCTCTGTGCCTCAGTTTCCTTGTTTATAAAAGGATACTAAGAAGAGCACTGCAGAGGGCCGCCGCCCATGTTGAATAAGTTAATCTGTGTGAAGTCATAAGCAGTTGGCCGGCGTCATGTCCTCATGACCGTGAGCTGTGGCCCAAGCCACTCCTCTGCTCCCTGTCAGCCGTTTCTGCTTCACTTCCGGAATCTTCCTGCTAAGAAGCCATATCCCTGCATCTGTCAGTGCTGAAGGTCTCTAAATGGCAGTGTGACCAGCTTCCTTCACAGAATCACTTATTAGACTCCTGCTGTATGTGCTGTGGATATGATGCTTATGGGACACAAATAAGGACCGGTTCCCATGGAGGGGCTTCCCTTCAGCGTGGGGGCAGGGGCAGGGGAAGTAGGTGAACACAAAGAGAAAGAGCACTTCATGCCAGACATCACACAGAGCCTGAGGAGTCATCAGTGACAGTGGCCGTTCCAGCCAGGCCATTCAGGAGGAGGTGACCCTGATGCCCAGCAGCACAGCAGATCTGCAAGGCCAGGCCAGACGGCCCTCTAGGCAGAAGGAACAGCCTAGGCAAAGGCCTGGAAAAGTGACACAATTTGTGTATTTAGGGGACTCAGAAGGAGGCAAGTTGGCTGGTGCAGAGGAGGCCAGTGGGGCTCTGGCAAGGTGTACCAGCCTGGCGGATCATGGGGCTTCCTGGGCTGGGGAGGGGCTGGTACAGTGTTCTGAGCGTCCAGCCAGGTAATAGGCAGTGAGCTGAGGTTACCAGCTGTTCAGCCTTGAATGAGTCACTTGTGGTGTAACCTGGGCCAAGCCTGTGGTCATGTTCGGCCTCAGTCCTCACCGTGCCATGAGAGGGAGAAACTGGGACTACAGACCCGTCCTACACCCAAACGCTGCATTTCCCATACAGGCTGTTTCCCAGATCATCGCCAGTCTGCCCATCAGCTGCTGAGCGGCTCCAACTGCAACATGGAGCTCCCTGCAGTGGAGTGCAACACAATAAATGTCTGCTGCAGACCTACTACACCCACTCTCCAAACCCCAACAAGGGAGGAGGATCCACAGGACACAGCCTTTACCCCTTAGGAGGCTGCCATGATATTCAGGAGACCAAAAACTATCTTGGCACTGTGACGAATTTGTGCAATACCATTTAAGGACACGTAATGAAAAGCCTAATGGTGCAGTTGGAGTTTAGAGGGGAGGGGTCGTTGGTGGAGCAGTTTTGTGACTCCTTATGGATGTGGAATGGTGTGCACTGGAACGGTGAGGGAAGCAGCCCTTGATAGGCAGAGAAGGGAGCAGACTCATCAAAGGGAGCCAGTGAGGGGCTGAGCCCAGAGAAAAGCCAAGGAGCAGCCCAAGGAACACACACTGCAGTGGCCAGAACCCCCACCCCGTAGAGAGCAAGGATGGTGGTCACTTTTGGGGAGCAGGTGTCGAGAAGGCATGAGAGGCTTCTGAGAGGCTGGGAATTGCTTGCCATGGGGACCTCGGGTATGTGCTAGAGGCAAAGACTCACGCTGGGGAGGAAGTGAGCTGGGAGGGGAAGGTTTGCTGTGACTGGATGATGGAGGCTCCCTGGTGGCAGCAGTCACTCTACCCTGAATATTATTCGGGGGTTTCATCAATGTTGGTGTGGGGCCAGCAGGACGGCAGCCCTGCTGCTGGTGTGAACTACAGGGGGAGGATATGGAGCCCAGACAGCAGTCATGAAGTTGGAGGGCCTGGGCTTAGATAGTGGCATCAGGAATGAGTATTTGGTGTAGTTAAAAGTCATTTCCACTTTGGGAGGCTGAGGCGGGTGGATCATTTGAAGTCAGGAGTCCAAGACCAGCCTGGACGACATGGCAAAACTCCATCTCTACCAAAAATACAAAAAGTAGCCAGGCGTGGTGGTGGGCACCTGTAATCCCAGCTGCTTGAGAGGCTGAGGCAGGAGAATCGCTTGAACCTGGGCAGTGAAGGCTGCAGTGAGCTGAGATGGTGTCACCGTGCTCCAGCTTGGGCAACAAGAGTGAAACTTGTCTTAAAAAAAAAAAAAAAAAACCAAAGTCATTTCATGGCAAAATTGGAATCCTCATACACTGCTGGTGAGAATGTAGAATGCTGCAGCCACTTCAGAAAACCATCTGTTGTCTCCTCCAAGGATTCAACACAGTTGCCATAGGACTCAACATTTCCTCTCCTAGGTACAAGCCCAAGAGAAATGAAAATATATGCTGCACAAAAACTTGCACATATCACAAGTTACAGCAGCATTATTCATAATGGCTAAAGAGTGGAAGGAACCCAAGTGTCCATCACCTGATGGGTGTGGATAAACAAAATGCGGTCTACCTATACAATGAGATAGTATTTGGCCTTGCAAAATGAAATGCTGATCCGTGCTACAACATGGACAGACCTTGAAAACATTAAGCTAAGCAAAAGAAGCCAGTCAGAAAATGACAAACATTGTGTAATTCCATTTATATGATGTGTCCGGAATAGTGAGATCTATAGAGACGAAAGTAGAGAAGTGAGCGCTTAGGAGTCAGGGGGCGGCTGAAGATAGAGGGTTTCTTTTCTGAGGTGATTAAATGTTCTAGAATTGATTGTGGTTGCACTTATCCTAGAATACTAAAAACTATTGAATTGTGCACTTTCAGTGGGTGAAGTGTATTGCATATCTCAATAAAGCTGTTTTTAAAAAGTCATTTCAAAGGAAGCATTCACCGAACTTTTGGATGGACTAGATACGGGAGATGAAAAAGAGGGAAGAGAAAGCCCGCTAGGCTGTTGGTGCAGCGTGTGTTGTGCAGGAACTCGCCTGTTCTCGTTCCAGCTCTTCTCTCTTTTCATTAGGATGGGTTCCAAAGTAAATCATGGTGTACAGAGCGAGAGGAGAGAGAGGCAAGCCCAGCCAGGACATGCACAATTGTGAAATTGCCTCTGAAAGCTAATTGTGAGACTGAGGTTTTGGAGGAAGAAGGCAAGCATTTGAAAGTCGGATAGGGAGAAGACATTCCGCCTCCACTGTGAATATTGCTCAGGGTACATATCTCAGGCCTTCCCCATTCGTCTGAGATATTTTCTAGATCTGGGCAGGAATGCACTTTGAAAGTGGCAGCAGATTAAATGGCCTGGAAGGGATAAAGCCCAAGTCCAGTTCTGTTGCTGCTTGCTTTATGACTTGGAACAAGACATTTCATCTTCTACCCATCGCTTGTAGCTACATTGGAGGTCACAGACATCATAGATTTCTTTGGAAACTCGTTCGTGCTTAGCATGCAATAAAAAAGTTGTTGTAAAGTATTTATATCCATCAGGTCTTTGAAAAATGCTGAGAACTGATAAAATAGTGATATCAAGGTTATGGAGGTTCCTCTCTGATGATACATTTTACAGAACAGCCGCAGAAGAAAAGAGAGAATACTTTTGTTAAAAATAAGACTCTTACAGGAACATGCAGGGAATTTTCCCCCAACATTTTCTGGGGGGCAGAAACCCCGCAAAAGCCAAGGCAAGGGCCTGAAGCCTCAGCCTGCTCGCAGATAAACATAGAATTAGAAACAAATTAGAGACATAGTTACATAGTTATTCCTATATATAATCATAAATAATCACATAGCTATTCATATGTAATCACAAATATATACACATGTATAATCATATAATCTTTACTCTTACTAATTAGTCTCAGGCCAAGAAGCATGGGACTGAAGTGGCACTGGAAAAGAGGTGACCCTAAGGCAAGATGCTCTAAGTCCTCTGTCACACCCACATAAGGGCTGCTGGAGGACGCCTCGGCTGTGTGACAGTGTCAGTGCTGTGAAGGCGCCTGCCATTCAGCCAGCTAGGGAAGGAGGCATCCAAGATGGCTGAGACGTCTCCTTCCCCCGAGGACTGAGGAGAAAACTCCGTTCTTCCAAGCTCTTGCGGTAGGCCTGATGGCTGCCAGGGAGGCCCGCAGACATCCGGGGACCTAATTGTCTCTACCTGGTGCTGTGCTTCAGCGGTCAGGTTCCATGATGATTCTCACGTTCTGCTTCTGCACCTGGTTCCTCTTTTTCTTAGAAGATAAGAATTAGCAATCGTAACATAAATCATAGTGACCTTGCTATTTCTTGACAAGTATGAAAGAAGTGCTGATGCCTTAGGTTTTCTCTTTGCCTCGGCTTCTTCAAAGTCTTGGGCCCCCTGTCTCCAAGACACGTGATTTACCTGACCCTATCTCTGACCATCATGACCTCATCCTACCTGCCCTGCCCCCTGCTTTGTACTCAGTAAAAGTCAGAGTGTCCAGGCACTCAGGGCCACTGCTGGTCTCCAGGCTTTGGTTAGCAGTGGACCCCTGAGCCCAAACTCTCTTTTCTCTATCTCTGTGTTATGTGTCTTTATTTCTAATTTCTCTTCTCCACACCAGCAGGGAGGAACTCACTGGACCCTATAGGGCTGGACCCTGTAATTTTCCAAATTGCAAGTTTCCCTTTCCTACTGCAGCTATGAACAAAGCCCAGTAAGTGAAGTGAAGATCTTTTCTTCTTGGGCAAACAGAGCTTCCTTTTGATATGATCTTCTTATTTCTCTAACATGCCCTTTGATGCTGGTGGGTGGAAAGGCTCAGTAGTAATCCATATTCATTGACACCGCCCCCTTCCATGGACAGGAATATTGCGGGAGGCAGGAAAGTAGAAGGCCTTGCTCATCTCTCTTGTTTTCTTCTCATGCACCTTGGAGCAGCGGTCTGGCTAGGCTGGCGGATTAGCTTGTTCTCACACTGATGATAAAGACGTATCTGAGACTGGGTAATTTATAAAGGAAAGAGGTTTAATTGACTCACAGTTCCACATGGCCAGGAAAGCCTCAGGAAACTTATAATCACGGCAAAGGGGAAGGAAGACACATCTTACATAGCAGCAGGCAACAGAGAATGAGAGCCAAGTGAAAGGGGAAACCCCCTATAAAACCATCAGATTTTGTGATACTCACTGCCATGAGAACAGTATGGGGAAAACTGACTCCATTATTCAATTATCTCTCACAGAGTCCCTCCTACAACATGTGGGATTATGGGAGCTACAGTTCAAGATGAGATTTGGGTGGGGACACAGCCAAATTATATCAGCTGGGGTCATTTGGCAGGTATTTGCTCTAGGCCTTGACTGTCGGCCGGCTTCCATCTACATTTAATGTGACAAATGAAAACCAAGAGAGAAGCCAGATGCAAGAATTCCTTCATATGAATTCACCTGGGCAGGGAGATTAGAGAAAAAAAATGAAACTTCAGATTGCCAACCAACAAAATCAGTGCAGATCATTCTAGACTCAATGAGGGTCAGAAAAGATGAAACTGACCTGAGCCATTCGGCTGACCCTTCTGCGTCATAAGGTACCCCACGCCGGATCTGCCTCATTTTTCTCTTCCTCCTCCTGCCTCCCTTCCTTCCCAGGATGCTTGTAAATGACCTGAAGTCCCCCCAACAATGAGGACTCCAGGGAGACCACAATCTGTGAGCTGAGAGTGCAGACACTCATTATGCTAACTGTGGTGGTTCACACTGGAGGTTGGGAGCCTTGGAATTGGGAACCTGAAAAGAATGAGGGTGAAGGAATTTAGGAGCTCTTAGGAAAAGACCAGAGTAGCTATAGTAGACAGGTGGGAATTTAAGGAAAGATAGTCTCCAAGGACTGAGGCACCGGGGCCTGCACAGAGTAGCCACCTGGGGGTCCGTAGAGCAAACAGATGGCCCTCAGCCTTCACGGTTGGGGGTGGCAGTATTGGGGGAGCCCATTTAGGTTCCACAAACTGAAAAAAGGGAGAGGAAGGAGCAGAGTCTTCTGCGCCTAGGGGGAAAACCTTGGAGTTGGAGGTCAGATTCTGAAGTACCTGGGCCCAGATCGAAAAATGTCCAGCTTCCTTAGGGACCAAATGGCTGAGCTGGGCTGAAAGGGCCATTTGCCCCAAGTGGCCTGGAGTGGGGAAGAGAAGGGCTGGTGGCTGCTGCATACAGTGAAGCCTGCACTGCGGGGAGCTGGAGGGGAAAGGGAAGGGAAGGAGCATGTTTGGGACTCAGTCTTCCCTGCTCCAGGGCTCAGTCAACCCCGCACTGAGGAGTCTCAATTGGTCGTGCTGAGGCTCGGTTGTGAAGTGAAGTCCTTGGGTGTAAAACAGGAGGTGGCACTTTGGGAGGTGAGGTGGGTGGATCACCTGAGGTCAGGAGTTTGAGACCAGCCTGGCCAACATGGCGAAAACCCATCTCTATTAAAAAATACAAAAATTAGCTGGGTATGGTGGTAGGTGCCCGTAATCCTAGCTACTCGGGAGGCTTACGCAGGGTGAATTGCTTGAACCTGGGAGGCAGAGGTTGCAGTGAGCAGAGATCACACCACTGCACTCCAGCCTGGGCGACAGAGCGAGACTCAGTCTCCAGAAAAAAAAGAGGAGGTGGGATCCTATGCACAGCGAACTCAGCCTCCTTTGTGGGAAATGGGAACTGAAGGCAGAGGAGGAGCGCATATGCAAACTGGTCTTCAGTTCTGCGGCAGGGTCAGTTTTGTTTCTCAATAAAGTAAGAAGCAGGATGGTCAGTGAGAGTGGGAAGAGTCGCAGTGGAGACAGGAGGAGCCTGAGGCCAGGGGAGGCACGAGGTTGGGTGCTAGGCAGTGCCAGGGCCCAGTGGATGTCCCTGGCTGTGAGGTTGAATGAGGCTGGCATGGTGAGTGCTATTTTTCCAGCTATATTCAGCTGCCCAGACATAGGAGCAGAGTTGGGGAAATTGGATTTAACTGACTTGGGGATTTGCCAGGAGTGCGGACGTGGGTGATGGCGTGGGTGCTGATGTCCTTGGAAATTGTAGAGGAAGTGGCAGTGTGCATGGCGTATGCTCTGCAAGTGCAGACTGCTGGGGACCTTGATAAATACAGGTTCTGAGTGTCAGGGCTGAGGCGGGGCCTGAGACTCAGCACTCCTCGCCGGCTCTCAGGGAAGGCTGCAGCTGCCGGCCAGGAAGCCCACTTCACACAGCAGGCTGCAGGGGACAGCAGTGGCAAGAGGGCACAGAGCTCTGAGAGCCTGGGCAGGGCAGGGGTCTTCAAGGGCAGCTGTCACAGTGAAACTGCAAAAGAACTGACATAACAAAGTCCATTTTTGTCTAAGGGATCTCTACCCATTCCTGCATGTAGGCTAGGATAATTTTAGAGCACTGAGATAATATGCAAAAACAGCAGTCCAGGAGTTCTAAAAACTAACTCTGGGGTGAAAGGGAAAGTATGTAAACAACTATGCTTTGTGAAGGGAGCAGGGCGACCTGACCAAGCACAGATATGTTCCCCAACTGCTTGGACTCTCCCTGCTGCCTGGGCTCTGCAGCTGTGAGTTCTCTTTTGCTCCCAATCTCCATTCCCCGCGCCCGACCCCCTTAACCTACAGAGAGCCTAAAATATGAACTGATTTACAGTGGTGCTTTTAGACGCTATACAGCCACCATCTTGCTTTTCTGGCTGTCTGAATAAACCTGCTTTTCCTCCCACCAACTCTTATCTTTTGACTTTTGGCTTTTGAGTGGTGAGCAGCTGAGCCTGGGTTCAGTTACACAGTGAGAGGTAAGGGGGTCTCGGCCCCACTCCTCCAGCACTGGTGGAACTGCGTGTGGGAGAGAACGGAGGACTCCAAGTGATGCGACGCTTTCTAAGAACAGTCAACTTTTCATGACAGAAAGGAGGGAATGATGCTTCAGAGCACAGGGTGAGGTGATGAAAGGTCCTGCCGGAGCTCCAGCCTGGAGGTCCTAGGCTCAGGTGAAGGGGTGCCGAAGAGCCCACAGGAGCGCCAGGAGAGTGCTGGCCGCCGAGACCACAGGAGCAGGGTGTGGGGTGACACCAGCCTCCACAGACTCCACAGCTTGTCTGCAGGATGTGCCAATGCTGGTGGACACCCATGCCAGCTCTTTTGGAGACAGGGGTGGGCAGGGGTGGAGATGGGTTGAAGGAGGCAGGCCAGGACAGGGAGTTGGGTGAATTGTGTCTGGAAGGTGCTGGCACTGATCTCGTGGAGAAGGAACCAGGCCTCGCAGGATCATGGAACTTTGCGCAGGGGACCCAGCGGGGATGGTGGCTGGGTGAAAGGACCCCAGCAGCGGGCACATGGCCAGCACAGATGTGGTGTGGGTGGCGTGAGGGACATGGTCTCAGGGGCACCAAAGGCTCTACATCCCCCAAATGTTTCCCCATTCCCACGTTACTTGCTCTCCCAGGTGACTAATATTCTATTGAATGCACCGATGATGACATAGTGTGTGGATTAGTTTCCTGGGGCAGCCGTAACCAATTACCATAAATTGGTTGACTTGAAGTCACAGAAATTTGTTCTCTCACGTTTCTGGACCCCAGAAAACTGGGATGGCGGTGTCAGCAGGCTTCACCCCTTTTGAGGGCAGGAGGGGAGGCTCCTTCCTCCTCCTCCAGCTTCTGAGGGTGCTGGCTGCTCTGGGTGCTCCTTGGCTGTGGCTGCAGGGCTCCCGTCTCCACCCCCATCTTCTTGCCACTTCCCGTCCTGTGTCTCTGCCTGCAGACCTTCCTCTCCTCTTAGGATGCCAGTCATTGGATTACGTGTCCAGTATGACACCTTAACTTGACGACATCCAGAAAGACCCTATTTTCTAAAAAAGGTCACATCCACAGGTAAAAGGGGTTGAGACTTCAGCCTATCTACTGGCGACACAAATTGTGTCCCACTACAAATTTGCCCACTGCAGAGGGGAATTACGTGAAGCAGCCATGAGTCATTCACCTCTGAATTCACCACCTCCCCCTTTAGCTCTCCCGCTGGTTACTTAGAGCCCAGGCAGAGGGCCCCTTGGGAAGGGCTACAGGAAGAAGGCAACCAACGCCAGGTATGGAGGCCAGGAAGGCACTGGAGGGAACGGCACTGGGGCTGGGGTTGGGGTTGGGGTCAGAGATCAGGCCCCCGGGGGAAGTTTCATGGCCTAGGAAGGGGGCGAACAGGTGCTAAAGATGCCTGTGAACTCCATCCTGGGTGGACTGTTTGCTCTTTCAGTATTTCTGTGATGCAAGACCCTCAGGGATGCTCAGAGCCCATGACCACTTTACATGCTGAGGAGCAGGGAGTGGATACATTACAGAGTGGAGAAAATACTTTTCAGCATAGCCGAGTTCTGGTGAGGGCCCTCTTCCTGGCTCGTAGATAGCCTTTGTCTTCATGTGACCTTGCTGTGTGTGTGTGTGTGTGTGTGTGTGTGTGTAAACGTGGAGTGGGGGAGAGAGACAGAAAGGAGGGATTAAAGAGCTCTCTTGCTTTTTCTTATAAGGAAACCGGTTTCCTCATCAGGGCTCCAGAATAAGCAGAAAGCATCCAACATCCAGCCATGGCAGAGGGCAGGTCCCTGAGCCAGGAAACTGTTGGGAATGTGTTTCCATTTCCAGGTCCTACTCCCTAAGAGTGGAGCTCTGTGCAGGGAGCTGGTGAGGAGGGACCACCCTTCCCAAGGCCGCATTTGACATCACCCCCAATAAGTGTGAGTAGGTGAGATGGGGTGGGGACTGGGGCTGAGTTTGTACTCTTGGCTTGGGAGACCCTCCCCACTGAGTCTGCCCACCAGGACGGTGGGGGCAGAGCCAGGCTTCAGGACACCCACATTTTGGCATAGGGTGGTGTCGGCCGAGTTCCTTACATCAGATTCATCTTCCTACATCAGCAGGCCCACCAAGGTGCTCAGCAGTTGTCCACTTCCCACCCTAGGGTGCCCACTTGTGCCACTGGGCACACAGTGACATCCTCCCACCATGACCTCTGTGGTTCTGGGGCTCCCCAGGCTGTGCTCCTTACACTCTGAGGGAACCATGGAGCAGCCCAAGGACCAAGGGAGGACTTTGGCACAGCCAGTGTCTCGGGTCTTCAGTAGTCCTGTCCTGGGGGGTGAAGTGCGTTTGTTGAAAAGGACCTTCCTGCTGTACCTGCCGCATAGGCCACCTGGGCCTCACGTCTGGCTGGAGAATTTCCAAACAGGCAATTATAAGACATATGTCACATTTTCTTTTGGCCCTAACTGGAAAAACTTTTCTTCCCTATTTCCTTAACTGAGCCTGCCGGATGGTACCACCAGAATGCTCTGAATGGCTTCGTGTTGTAATAACCTAACCTGGGTTAGCCTAACTGACTCCATCTTAGCTGCAAACCTGACAAGCTTTCTGGAGCCTCTCCCTCCCTGCCTCGGCCCCCACAGGTGCATTACTGGGTCATGCTGCACTCATAGCTTTGAACTGTTGAGAGTGGTTCACACAGTTCCCAGTACCTGTAACCACTGTAATCTCATCCTGCCCAGCAAGTCTATCTGCTATTGTGAATACCTCCCTTGGTGATACATTGTATGGAAAGTTCCTCTGCTACCCCCCTTAGAGATTGTATGGAAATACTCTTAGCAACCCTTAGCAACCTTGGGAACCTCTCTGAAGTGGGGAGCAGAGGCTCACAGCCCCAAAGGGACTCCCCCAAGGCCTCCAGGCGATGACTCTGTTTCAGGATCTGTCTGGACATAGTTGGGTCAAAACCACTGGTTTCCAACTAAGAGCAATTTTTCTTCTCCAGGGACATTTGGCAATCTTTGTAGATATTTTTTATGTTGTTTGGTATGTCTATATTTTTAATTGAGGTGAAATTCATTCACATAACATGAAATTAACCATTTTAACGTGAACCACTCAGTGGCACTGAGCACATACACAACGTTGTGCGACCACCACTGTATTTATTTATTTAGTTTTGAGACAGAGCCTCGCTCTTGTCGCCAGGCTGGAGTGCAGTGGCAGTATCTTAGCTCACTGCCACCTCCGCCTCCCGGGTTCAAGTGGCTCTCCTGCCTCAGCCTCCTGAGTAGCTGGGATTACAGGCGCCCACCATCACACCCAGCTAATTTTTGTACTTTTAGTAGAGACGGGGTTTCACCATGTTGTCCAGGCTGGTCTTGAACTCATGACCTCAGGAGATCCACTTGCCTCGGCCTTCCAAAGTGCTGGGATTACAGATGTGAGCCACCATGCCCAGCACAACTACCACTTTTATCTAGTTTAAAAACATTTTCATTTAAAAGGAAACCAATCCCCATCAAGCAGGTGCTCTGTATTTTCACTCTTTCTAGCTCCTGGCAACCTCCAGTGTGCATTCTATCTGTATGATTTACCTAGCTTGGATAGCTCATATAAATGGAACCACACACCATGCACACTTCTGCATCTGGCTTCTGTCATTTAGCATTATATTTTGGAGGTTCATCCCTGTGACAGCATGTATCGGTATTTCATTCCTTTCTGTGGATGAATAATATTCTGTTGTATGGATAAACTGCAATTTGTTTACCCATTCATCCGTAGATGGGCATTTGGGTTGTTTCTGCTCCTTGGCTATTGCAAATAGTGCTGCTGTGAACATCCATGTATGTCTGGAGACATTTTTGGTTGTCATAATTGGAGGGGCGATGTGGTACTGGCATCAAATGGGTAGAGGCCCGGGATGCTGCTAAACAGCCTACTGTGTGCAGGAGAGTCTCGCACAACAAAGAACTATCCAGTGCAGAATGTCTGCAGGGCTGGAGTTGAGAAACCAGTCCTGGCATTTCCACGTAAAGGCTGGAACTTATTGGACCCCAAACCTGCTTTGTCAAAAAAGTTACTTTTGTAGAAATTCATATTTTTGAGTCTTCTCTGTCTCCACTGGAAAATCCTGTTGACTCTCCCTTCAAGGTATGTTTACAATCCCACTGTCTCTCCAGTTCCATTTACCACAGCATCCAAGCTCCGATCATCTCTTCTCTGGATCCAGCAAGGGCCTCATGCTTGAGCCGCCCACACCGATGTCTTCAGTTTGCATGTGGCTGTGCGATGGTGGCCAAAGTCCCTAGGTGGCACCCAGAGGGCCCGTGTGGCCAGGCTGTCCTTCCTTCTGCATGCTCTTCCCCTGTCTTCCTCCCTTATCCTGGTCTTCTTCGTGGTCCCAGAACACGCTCTGGGGTTCCCAGGGTGGATTCTTTGTTCTTGCTGTTCCCTCGGCCTTGAAAGCTGTTCCTTCACACATTCACACCAGCTGCCATCACTTCGGTTAGTGTGGTCTCTGCTGACATACTGCCTTCTCAGAGAGGTCTTCCGTGTCCAAGCCTCTCTCTTTCTCCCTTGCTCTGTTTTGATTCTCAGAGAACTTGTTACCCAGTCATAAAGAATGTTTGTTATATTTATCTGTGTATGTTTCACTCTTTTTTATTTGTTCTCCCTGCTAGAATGTCAGTTCCATCGTGCAGGAACTTTGTCTTTGCAGGCCTCTCAGCTCCAGGAATAGTGTCTGCCACATAAACACTCAGTGAATACTTGTAGGATGAGCAAACGATTATAATTTGTGAATGAGCTCAGGCTCCCTGAAACATTACACTCCCAGGGATTATGATCCTTTGAAACACAGCGTTGAACTCAAAGGTGTGTGCAAAAAAAATTCTCAAGCAAGTAAACCAGAGGTCACAGTTTGCAGGTGGTATTATTGCAAGCACCTGCTAATGTTGGTTTATGTGTATTTTTAATGTAGAAGAGTCTCTCCTACTCTTACTCAGAGCCTGTTTAAGACTTCCACTTTTGATAAATTTCCAACAAATGTTGCAGACTGCTTTTCCAGGCTGCAACAGGCTGGATGCAGAAAATCAGAATGCATCAGACTTGGTAGATTGAGACCGAAGGCTGCAACAAGAGCTGAGAGCAGCTCGGAATTATCTAATGCAGGCCAAGAACTCAAAAGCTCAGAGCCGCATGCATGCTGGGGAGGTAGCTCTGCACACCAGCACATCACTTGAGGGTGGGGTCTGGGCAGCACCAGGACAGCTCCTACCCCTGAGGCTCACACTGAATCACTACAGTGCTTATAACTAAGGCAGAATTCTTTACTTGAAAGTATTATAATGTGCACCCATATTTCAGTGTTTTTATCAAAAACATCTAAAACTCTTCAAGTTTTGTTTAAACTTTAAGATTTTTGTGGACTGGAAAACCACCTCTGTGGATCAACACATCCTACAATGATGCTGAAGAATGAAGGGTTGCCATAAGTAAGCTCATGTGCTGGTAGACCAGAATAAATCTAAGGCTGGCTATGACCAGTATTTCTGCTACTGGGGAAGTCCAAGACCGGGATCCCTCAGGACTAGCTTCTGATGGGCAGGAGAACCAAGGAAGTCCTAGGAAAACTCAGCTGCTGAGAAGCTCTCTTCCTAGCTAGAATGGCTCAAAAGAAGGTCTACACCAAAAAGTTTCAAATTCTGGGCTTACTTGCTTAGAATCGTGAATGGCCCATGGCCCATGTCCAGTCTCTGTTCACCACTTCCCATTCTCACTCTATGCTGTAAACCCAGGCACTTGCACGGGTATATAGTGGCACATGCACATGCCAATCACTACTCTTATTGACAGGTACCAACTAGATCTACTGGAGATTGCAGTGTATTGATACCAGAGTATGATGAGAACAAATAAAAGAATAAGGGTACAGAGTAACCAGCTTCATTGAGTGACTCATCCATCAGTCCACCCACCCATTCATTCATCCATCCATCCATCCATCCACCCACCCACCCAAGCATCCATACAACTATGCATCCATCCATCTATCCATCCACCCAAGCATCCATCCAACCATCCATCCATCTGTCCATCCATCCATCCATCTATCATCTGTCCACTCGAACATCCATCCAACTGTCCATCCATCCATCCATCCATTCATCCATCTACTTATCCATCTATCCATCTGTCAATCCATCATCCATCCATCCATCTATCCATCCCTCTATCCATCCCTTTATTCAACTAACCATCCAAGCATCCATCCCTTCATCCATCCATCCATCTCTTTATACAATCATCCATCCAACTATTCCTCTTTCCATCCATTTAACAACTTCTCACTGGGCACCTACTGTGTCCAGACATTGTGACAACTATCTGATAATAGGCAGTGGACATGACAGACCAGAGTCCAGCCTTCATGACACTTAGATAAAAAGCTGGAAATGAAAGGACATGAAGGATTATTTATCTCACTCTTTCCTATTAGTGATGGCACAATGAGGCCCAGAAAAATGACCACCCATCAAGAAGGAGGAGGTGGTGGAGCTGGGTGAGACTACACATGGTTTGATTTCCCACCCAGCATTCTCAGAGGCTGCTGTGAGCTCACTGGCACTCTGCAGGCCATGACCCAGACTGAGCTTTTCTGAAGCCATGTAATGAAGAGATTGCCTGTGCTCTGTATTAGGGTTCTCCAGAGAAACAAAATCAGAACCAATAAGATATATATATGTCTATGCATGTGAGTGTGTGTGTGTATGCATACAATGTGGGGGTTAGGGGCATCAACTTCTGAGTAGTTGAAGATCTGTTTATAACTGGTGACCTTCCAAAACTTTTGATTCCCAAAAATCTTAACTACTAGTAAAGTATTTTTGACCTGAAACCTTACTGATAGCATAATTAATTAACACATATTTTATATGCTATGTGTGTTAAATACTGTATTCTTACACTAAAGTAAGCTAGAGAAAATTTTATTAAGCAAATCATAAGGAACACAAGATATATTTACTATTCATTAATGGAAATGGATCATCATAAAGGTCTTCATCCTCATGGTCTTCACATTGAGTAGGCTAAGAAGGAGAAAGAGAAGGGATCATTCTTGCTGTCTCAGGGGTGACAGAAGTAGAAGAAAATCTGAGGATAAGTGAACCCATGTAGTCAAAACCCATGTTGTTCAAGGGTCCACTGTGGGGCATATGTGTGTGTACACACATAGAGTTTACGTATATGTAATGATCTGCAGTTAGCAAGCTGGGCTCAGACGCCAAAAGCAAGAAAACTGACAGCCCAGTGTGAAGGTCATTGGGCAGGAAAAACTACCCCCTACTCAAGAAAGAATCAGCCCTTATGTTCTAGTCTATGAGCTACACATTAGGGAGGGCAATCCACTTTACTCAATTTATTGATTTAAATGCTAATCTCATTCTAAAGCACACTCACAGACACACCTAGAATAAAATTTGACCAAATATCTGGGACCTGTATTGCCCAGTAAAGTTGACACATAAAATTAACCCTCACATGCTACGAGGAGCTGCAGACCTGTCCAGCAGGAAGAGGTCATAGGATGTGAGGGGTATTGTGTATGACGGGGGAGGTTTGGGAGCTGCGCTGTAGAAAAGCTAAATGGTCACCATAAAAGCCAAACACATGGTCCTTCTCTTCCTGGTAGGTAATGCTACGAGCATCTGGGAGGAGGGAGGAATCAACTTTCTTTTTTTTGTTTTGAAAGGAGAGCTTTTGGATGGCCTTTCTCTTGTGTGTATGGACTATTTTCTATTGCTCCTGAGCAGAGTTCTTGGAGAACCTGAGAATCCCTCCTAGGAGATAATAAACAATACACACAGCAGAGGAAAGAGAACATTTCACATCTGCACACTTTTTTTTTTCTTTTTTTGAGACAGGGTCTCACTCTGTCACCCAGACTGGAGTGCAATGGCGTGATCTCAGCTCACTGCAACCTCCACCTCCCAGGCTCAAGTAATTCTCTTGCCTGAGCCTCCCTAGTAGCTGAGATGACAGGTGCACACCACTACTGCCCAGCTATTTTTTGTATTTTTAGTAGAGAGGGGGTTTCATCATTTTGGCCAGGCTGGTCTCAAACTCCTGACCTCAAATGATCCACCCTCCTTGGCATCCTAAAGTGCTGGGATTACAGATGTGAGCCACTGTGCCTGGCCTCACATCTGCACACTTCTGACGAGAATCTGCTCTGCCTTGAAATTAGGACTACTAGCTTTTTAGTTTTTCCATTAAAGAACAGCAGAAAAAATTGCTGTTTGATGACTCTGATGGTGATTGTACACCCTCAGGGAGCCTAAATTGGAGAGTTAGAGAGCCAGGAGTGGCTGTCAGCTCTGGCCTACATCTTTTTCCTGAGAAGAACAGTAAAATACAGCAGAACACTTCAGAATGGTCACCTGGTGATCAGGCCTGGGGACCTGTACAGGGAAGAGGACAGTTCTTTGCCCCAGAGACTGAGTGACCACACTCACTCCGAGGCCCTAGACAATTTGAAGACTGACGGTCTGCACCCTTGCACAGAGGGCAGGGGTGGAGCAGGTCATAATCAGGTGTTGCTTGATTTGGTATTCTGTAGGAACAAGGTCCAGTGAAGACCATTTAGCTGGTTTTTTGCCTACTGGTAAAATGTCTGCTTGTGGTGAAAGTCCAAGTTTGGAATAGTCCAGAGAAAGGGGAATCCCACCTTTAGTGGATCCTTGAGCCTCAAATGAGTGATGTTGACACAGAGGTATGGGATACTGGAGATGAGAGACAAGAAGTCTGGGTCCTGAGTTCCCTGCAGGGGTTCCTTCTGTGGCCCTGGGTTGATGACTCTGGGTAACAAGTGATAATCTGAGTGATTAGCAGCTGCATTGGAGGTCTCTGTGGGAGGCAAACATGCCAGGCCACAGCCTGGGTTAAGAGAGTTCTTGGGCAGTAAAGGCACAAGGGCATACCAGATTCTGAGCCCCTTAGCCTGTTGAGGCCTGCATTTGTAGGGAGCCCAGAGACCAGCCCTCTCTAGATTCTCTGAGGAGAAATCATTTCTCCTGATCACCAGGGAAAACAGCAGCTCCAGGGAGGAGTGGAACAAATTTCTGCTCCCAGTTTGTGGACTTAAAAGAAGACAAGGGGCCTAGCCTTTCCTTGCCCTGGATTGGCCTGTCTCAGCACGATCTTGGTTGCCTTCTTGGCTCTCTGGGTCCTATGTGGCAAAGACCTATTGACAGGGCCCCCAAAGGACCAAGGGGCTCCTGGGGTTACCCACAACCAGAGGCAGGGGTTGAACCTGAACCTGGTGAGATCTAAAGGCATTTAGCAAGGTGGTGTTAGTGGTTAGAAGGGATAGATGAGAACACCAGGCAGAGGGTTGAGTAGAAGCGTGTCCAATAGGAAACCCCAGTCAGGGCTGCGGAATGAGGAATGATGGCATTAAAAACCTCAGCCAAAGCCAGCACAGGGGCCTCGGAAGGGGGCAGAATGTGGTGTTGGAGGACTGAGGCACTGTTTACAGGGCTCTTGGCCTCAGCTGGTGAGGACCGTGCAGCTCAGTGCTGAGCTACCTTGCACTATTGAATTTCTTGTGTTTTATCATTTGTCCTTTATCACTTGTCCATATTGTCTTTAAGTCTGTTGATATGACTGTGGTTTCTCTTTGATAATAGGTACCCAAGGGAAGGGGCTGTGTACAGATCCAACCACTCAGGAGAGCGCCTACAGCCATGTTTGTTTTTTGCTCAACCTAACTTCAAAAATAAATGTGAAAGAATTTTTCACTTTCTTAGTGACCTCAGATAGGTTCAGCACATTCTTCTCGTGGTCCATCATTCACTTATGCGTTCGATAAATAGTAATTGAACATCTTTGCACTTTGCTTGGTACTATGGTATTAAAAGATGGGTCATGGATTCTTTTTTGTTTTTTGAGATGGAGTCTCACTTTGTTGCCAGGCTGGAATGCAGTGGCGAGCTCTTGGCTCATTGCAACCTCTGCCTCTCGGGTTCAAGTGGTTCTCCTGCCACAGCCTCCTGAATAGCTGGGACTACAGACACAGGCCACCATGCCCAGCTAATTTTTGTATTTTCAGTAGAGACAGGGTTTCACCATGTTGGCCAGGATGGTCTCAATCTCTTGACGTCGTGATCTGCCTGCCTCAGCCTCCCAAAGTGCTGGGATTACAAGCGTGAGCCACTGTGCCTGGCTGAAGCATGGATTCTGTCTTTTCAAAGAGTTAGATACATGAATAATTTTAATACAAGATGAAGATTTGCAAACCATTCAATCATCTTCCAAGAAAAATCCATAGAATCAACAAATGATTACAATAAAAATGAAATTTACTAATGTTGATGGATACCTGATCAGTTAAAAAAATCCAGTGTTTCTCTACAACAGAAATAACCAGCTAGAAAAACAAAATATAAAGTATCTAGAAATCATTTAAGAATATATGAAGCTTCTATGAGGAACATATAAAACTTTAGTGACAGATATGTTAGATAATAGAAATTGATATGAATAAATAGAAAAAAATACTTCTCCAAGATGGGATGACAATATTTTAAAGAAGATAGTTCTTAAATTAAGCGGGACATCCAATAAGTGAAGTTTTTTGGAGGAACTTGATAAACTTTGTTTTATTATAAAATTTGTCAGAATTTAAAAAAACTCTGAAAGAAAGGAGTGGGAAAGGGGACTTGTCCCACTAGATATAAGGACTTTCTGTAAAGATGTAGTAACAGAGACAATATGGTATTTTTGAAAGAAAAAAATAGCCAAGGAAACATAGGACAGAGCTCAGAGAGAGATCCTGGGAATCTCACATGGGAATAGAATGTACAACAAAGGTGGTGCTGTCTTAAAGCAATAGAAGATAACGTAAGGGATATCCTTGTAATATAGAAGTGGAGAAAGACATTTAAACCCCAAAATGCCATAACTGAAAAAACTATTGATGATTTTAGTATTACTCTGATAAAGATTTCTGTTCAATGCTGACTGGGAGAAGATAAGTATAATGTCTAAAACCATTGAGTGAAAAGTAAGTAGACTACATGAAGAAACATTGAAATTAACAAGGAAAGGGCAAGAACCCTAACAGAAAAATGAGCAAAGTATGCAATTTACAGCAGAAGAAACATCAAAGACTTGCAAAAAGAGAGAGTGGTTTAAACTCACTAGTAATTAAAGAATTTGCAAATTGTAAGACACAATCACTTTACACCCATGAAAACTCTCACTTTATACCATTAGTCTTGAAAATGTTTGCAAGTTGGATAATGTCACTTGTATCTAGGGATACAAGTTTCTCCTGGGGGAGTAAACGGTGAGGAGTGGAGAGGGGAAGTATAGACTAGTGTAGTCACTCTTTAGCACAATCCATCAGAATTAGTGACATTAGGTATACATATATCTACGCTCAGCAGGTCTGCTCCTACAAATGGATCCGAAAGAGAGTCTCACCAAGATTCTTAAGGTCCATGTCTGGAAGTAGAGCAAGGTGAACTGGCCATCCGAATGCTCCAATTTGGGAGAGCACCTCATTCTCTGAGTCTTCACCATGCCTTCTCAAAGAAGAAGGCATTAGCTGGGGCATTTTTAAATGGAGGACAGGGACTTGCAAACCTCTTAAGAGGCTGAGCAGGACTGGGAAGGGGCAGGCTCCATCCAGGTCTGGAGGCAGGGGAGAAGCTGCTCACTGCCAGCCTATGGCCATCCTAGGCCCCTTGAGGGGACCTTCCTGCACCGTGCTTCATCCTGCCTGGACCTCCTGTCACTAGGGAGGCAGCCCCTTGTTTCTTCCATGGCTGGGAAGCCTGAGCCTCTGCTGTCCGACAGGCAGTGCATGCTGAGCACTATATGGAAAGAAACCAGCTGGGGAGAGAGCCAAGCCTCCCTGTCACAGCGGGACTTGTGCTCAGCCTCTGAGTCAGCCTCTGAGTCAGAAAATTTCATGCTGCCACAGTGCTTCCCAAGGAGGCACATAGTCCCGGATACTCCAGGGTACAGTATGCTCCAGAGTACAGGATGCTCTGGGGTACTGCATGTTCTGGGGTACAGGATGCTCTGGGTACAGGATGTTCTGTGTATAGGATGCTCTGGGTACAGGATGTTCTGGGGTACAGGATGTTCTGGGGTATGGGATGTTCTAGGGTACAGGATGCTCTGGGTACAGGATACTCCAGAGTAGAGAATGCTTTGGGGTACAGGATGATCTGGGTATAGGATGCTCTGGGATACAGGATGTTCTGGGTACAGGATGCTCTGGGATACAGGATGCTCTGGGTGCAGGTCACTCTGGGGTACAGGATGCTCTGGGTACAGGATGCTCTGGGGTACAGGATGCTCTGGGTACAGGATGTTCTGTGTATAGGATGCTCTGGGTATAGGATGTTCTGGGGTACAGGATGTTTTGGGTACAGGATGTTCTGGGGTACAGGATGCTCTGGGTACAGGATGCTCTGGGGTACAGGATGTTCTGGGCACAGGATGCTCTGGGATACAGGATGCTCTGGGTACAGGATGCTCTGGGGTACAGGATGCTCGGGGTACAGGATGCTCTGGGGTACAGGGTGTCCTGGTGTACAGGATGCTTTAGGGTACAGTTGAAATAGACACAGGATGTGCAGTTAAATTTGAATTTCAGATAAAAAAAATCAATATTTTAGTGTAAGTATGTCCTGTGCCGTATTTGGGACATACTTACACTAAAAAATCACTCACTTTTTATGTGAAATTCAGCTTCAACTGGGCAGTCAATATTTTAATTGTTAAATCTGGCAACCTGCCTAAGATAGGGAATGTGTTCCTGCAGGGACAGGATTCAGTAATTCAGGACTCCTTTTTTTTCTGGGCTTCCACAGGACCAGCCCTCTCCAAGGCCTCATCAGAATGCCCAGGGATGTGTTCACTCTCCTCCACTTGTTCTTGCAACAGATGCTTCTTGACCACCTGATGACCAGGCAACTGGACTTTACAATAGGGTGGTAAGGGCTATGACCCAGTAGGGGTGCCACAGGAGGGGCAGGTGTGGAGAAGCAGAGAATGGGCAGGATCAGCCCAACCTGTAAGGGTCACAGTGGCCTATGCCAGGGTGGGGCTAATCTAGCCTTGGCCCAGGCTGGGAACAGAATGAAGTCCCCTCTGGTGGGCAGGGAAGAGGTGAAACTGGGGGAGGCCAGGAGAGGTGGGGGGTTCCTCCATGCTAGGTGGTGCCTAGGCACTTGGGTGCACCCATGCACCCACCCTCACCCCACATCAAGAGCCATAAACTCCAGTTAATTATACATGGAGTGCACAAAGCACACCGTAGAAGTTGTCAGATTCAAAGTGGAGTCATTTGTGTCAAACTTTGACAAATAGAGCCAGGAAAGTGGTGGGGGTCCCACGCACCATTTGCCTGATAACAGAAACTCTCACAAGAAATTTTCCCAAACTGCAGCTCACTAATGAGTCACACGAGGGCAGCCAGCAGCACCAGGACAGACCCAGCTTACACAAGAACACCCGTCTGGCAGACTGTCACCCAAGCCCAGTGCAAAATGACAAGGGCCTAACCCTAGCTCCAAGATTGCCAGTCACATCCAGCAACTGCCCACACTTGCCCATTGGCACGTGCCAGCTCTTGCAAGTCACTGCCAGCACCCATGAACTTTCTTTCAAAACAACTTGGGGCAACTCCTCTTTCCCCAGTCAACCCTAACTTGTCCTTGTTCTCTCGACCCCCCAGAGGCTGCCCTGGTCTGTATGGATGTCCCAGATTGCAATCCTACTTCTTGTATATTATTCCAAACAAAACCTATTAGAGATTCATCCCTACTTTTTTGTATGTTGACACAATCTGGTGTCAGAAGTGGGGTTTGAAGCATACTCACCTGAAAAGATCAATGCCCCTGGAAGGATTGGATGGGGTGCCCACACTGGGGCTCCTGGAGTGTCCCTGCCCCTGGCTTCCAGAGGTTGCCTCCTCCCCCGGTCCCATGACTCTTTCTTGAGTTGAACCCTTATTTTTCTCTTGGTTGAGTTCTTTGGTTTTATTTGGGATTTGTTTGTGAGGGGTCTTTTCCCCTCTGGCTACTGAGGTCTCCTATTAAGAACGGTGTTATGATTTGGCTGTGTCCCCACCCTAATTTCATCTTGAATTCCCACATGTCACGGGAGGGACCTGATGGGAGGTAATTGAATCATGGGAACAAGTCTTTCCCGTGCTGTTCTCTTGATAGTGAATAAGTCTCACGCGATCTGATGATAAGTTTCCTTTAAAAAGAGGAGTTCTCCTGAACAAATTCTCTCTTTTTTTGTCTTCTGCCATCCATGTAAGATGTGACTTGCTCCTCCTTGCCTTCCACCGTGATTGTGAGGCCTCCCCAGCCACGGGGACCTGTGAGTCCAGTGAAACCTCTTGCTTTTGTAAATTGCCCAGCCTCAGGTACGTCTTTATCAGCAGCATAAAAACAGACTAACACAAGGGCTTTTTCTTCTCCTGATTTACGAGGGTCTTTCCTTCCTGCTAAAGAAGGCTGCATTGTCCTTCCCAGTGAGCATGTACTCTATTCTCCGGTTTCATTTCGCACACCTGATATTTTGCTTTTATGTGTTTGGCCTTAGTGCTGACTTGCCTCGATACATTAATTTAAAGTATGGGCTTTCAAAGTTCAAAGACAGGCTAAGATAGTTCCCTTCTTCTGGGACTCTGGCTGGTGACACATTCAAACATTATGGAGGTCATTCAAACAGTTTTTTCCTTAGAACTACATGGAAAGACTCCGACTTAAAATCAGATGGTCCAGATAGGTTGTGTATCTCAGTGGGTAACTCAAAGCCCCATATTGCACCCAGGACTCAAGGACTGCCTTGCTGCAAAATACCGCCTCAAAGCCAGCTGGGCACTCTCCCCTTGGGAACCTTGCCCACCTTCCCACACCTCCTCCTCAAGCTAAAGTCTATTTTCCACCACGCCTTGGCTATTCCAGCATACTGACTATATAAATAACAACACTTGAAAAACAGCAGGTACAAAAAAAAATCATTTGACCTTCATGCTGTTTCTTAAAAGCAAAAGACGCAATTCCCATGTAAAAGACACACTCCCTGAACTAGAAGGAAAGGCAACACTCTTATCTTCAAGGATGAGGAATTAAAGCCAAGGAAATACTGCACAGAACTCGTTAGAGTGACTTTTATCTTTTAAGCCTTCTCACATAATTTGGTTCACAGCCTTCATAAGATGAGCTATCTGGACAAATGAAAAGCTTCAGAGTTTAGCCTTGCTCCATTTTGTCAGACATATATTTTGGATTCAATTCTCTTTTTATAAACTAATGACTTTTTAATACTATGTTTTATTCATCACAAAATTTTCAAGATAAAAACTGTAAGATCTTTGTCTATATGTTTATATGGTTTTAAAAATGTTTATATGCTATATTACATGACCTTTTTCTATCAAAATGTATAAAAGAACTTTATTGGCTTAAAGAAAAAAACAAGCACTTAAATCAAATAATTTATCACCAATATAGTAATTATCCTAAATTCCTTTTAGTTCACCTGACTTAATCATTTTTGATAAATAGGCTGACTTTAAATTGATTGACAGAATGAAAACGAAGATATCTTCAGAATTGTTAGTACAGATTTTTTTTTGGTTAGGGGGGTGGTGCTGGGTTTCTTGGCCAAATGTTATATTTGTCTCTGTTAAATAATTTAAAATCATAAAAGTATGTGTTTGACATAAGAACAAAAGTACAGGTAAGAGTGCAATGCAGTGTCCATTGTTTCCTGTATATTAAAGACAATAATTTAACTTTTAGGGTTTCTCTTTGACAGGAAAATAATTTAAAATAATAACTAGCTCTAACATCTCAGTTTGCATAAGTAATCTAGGTACAATTGTTAAAAAATAAACTCATTAAGTGAATACAAATTGAATAAATGTTTATAGATAAACTTTTCATGAAATTTGAAATCTTAGATATGTTCCATTGAATTAAATAATAGATACTCATAAAATAGCTGAGTCATTTCTTTTTTCTTTTTCTTTTTTTAAGTTCCTGGATACATGTGCAGGATGTGCAGGTTTGTTACACAGGTAAACGTGTGCCACAGTGGTTTGCTGTATCTATCAACCCGTCACCTATGTATCAAGCCCAGCACGCATTAGCTATTTATCCTGACGTTCTCCCTCCCACCACGCATCCTCCACCTTTCAGGCCCCAGTGTGCGTTGTTCCCCTCCCTATGTCCATGTGTTCTATAGCTGAGTCATTTCTAAATAAAATACTGAAACATGAATTGCTAAACACAGATTCAAGTTTACCTACTTTGGGTTTCCTAAATTTTATAAAAATTCAAAAGATATTTGGGTCGATTAGTAAATAAATGTGTCTTACTCCACATCAATAAGCTGTTCTATAAAAATATGTTTTTAGATAATATATGTATATATATATGTATATGTGTATATATACATATATATGTATATATATATATATATATTTGTATTTTTTTGAGATGAAGTCTTGCTTTGTTGCCCAGGCTGGAGTGCAGTGGCGTGATCTTGGTGACTCACTGCAACCTCCACCTCTTAGGTTCAAGTGATTCTCCTGCCTCAGTCTCCCTAGTAGCTGGGATTACAGGCACCCACCACCATGCCCAGGTAATTTTTGTATTTTTAGTAGAGACCTGGTTTCACCACGTTGGCCAGGCTGGTCTAGAACTCCTGACCTCAGATGATCCTCCCACCTTGGCCTCCCAAAGTGCTGGGATTACAGGTGTGAGCCACCACACCCAGCCAAGATTATAAAATATATAGTCATGAGATGTTAATATATACACAGTATATAATAGTTCAAAGTTACTTTCTGGGTGTTTACTAAAAATTAAGGTTGCTAAAAATTAACATTTTAAATTAATATATGTAATATGTATATTCTCTATGCAAATACATACAAAATAATTTTTGTATGGGAAAGAATTTTGTGCGGTCTCAGTGACAAAGGGAAAAAAGAATTCCTAAGGTAAAATAATTGAATGTTTCGATATCAAAAGGGGGAACGTGGGACCAAGACTGGGGGCTTAGAAGAATGCTGACAGGGCTGAGCAGCTCCTGCAGAGTGTCTGAAGATGGGCCTTGCCCAGGGAGCTGGAGTTTTATGTGTGGCCAGGCTGGCTGGGATTGGAAGGGAATCCTTCACAAATACTTCTGAGAACTGAGCATGGATGTCAGGGGTGCACTGATAAAGGCCTGGAGTCTCTCCTGTATGTTTAGAGCAGGGTTTCCTTAGGATGTTGATTTGCTCTTATGAAAAAACAAAACAAAAACAAAGCTTCGCAAGGGGTCTTGATTTCAATGTTGAAATTGGTTTCTTTAAATTTCCAGCCATCTTCTGAACTACAGCTTTTCCCTGTTTTACAGTTTCTATCTAATTTCAAGTTGGAAATGCTGTCTTCTTCATTTAAAATGATGATTTTATTTCTCACAGGAGAGTTTTCCTCTTAAGGTGTTTCTGATTCAGGATCTCAAGGGTCTGGCTTCTTACCCGTGTCACTACATGCAATCTGCGGGTCATGCATCACTGCCTTCCGCTCCTGCTCCTTCTCTCCTTAAAAAGGCACATCTTTTTGCTTAACTAAGTAGTGACTGTCTCCCTCACATTTTTCTGTCTGTTGCTATAGTTTTTATCCCTCCAGATCTGACTCTGCTCTCGCCGTCTGACGCTAAGAATGCGTCTCTTAAAGGCCTAGGAGAACAATGTTTTCTTTAGCAGAGCTTGATTCTCTACTCTTAGATTTTCTGCGGTGTCGAAATTGCTCTACATAACCAGGCAATTTCACATGCTTTTAGTTTTTCTAAAAGCCATGCATTCCTCTGCTCAGGTATTGGTTCTCTTGATTATATTATTCTGTAATATTGGTGTACACGAAGAACCTTAGATGTTTACTTTTCCAGTAGTGGACTGAATTCAAGCACTTTTTCATCAGGTTTGATGTCCAGGTTATCCAAACAGGCTTCCCATAAAAAGAGATTTGTTTTGTTTTTTTCTACCTTTTAGATAAACAGCCTAAGAAACAGAGATAGTGTGTTGTAAGGCAGTTTCCTGTGTTTTGTGCCATCCTTATTAGGGTTTTGATTACTTGGGAAAATGAAGTCGTCTCTAATACAGGTCTAAGATTTTTCTCCTCTCAACGATGTAACTTTTTGTGTTTGCTTTTGGCATCTTTTGCATATCATTCTGAGTAAATAAGTGACTATTATTTCTCAGTGACGAGATTCTATTTTAATTAAGTGTTTTAGGCCTTTTAACGTCTTTGACAAACTCTTCAAAATTAGATTATAATTACAGTCTTTTTAACCTAAAATTGACTTTGGGAATTTTTCAGTTGGTTTCCTTAAAAGCCTCACAGGATGTATTTCTCATTAGGCTTATTGGATAGATTATGGAAAAATCACTGCCAAATTATAAAGTGATACTAGATCTTTTTAAACTTATATGGATATGTTAATGATGTGAATATTTAAACATTATATGACATTTATAAAAGTCTAATAGTTCTGATGTGCTGCTGTCAATCGTAGGATTCTCTTTGTTATCTTAAAATGTAACAGAAATAGCTGAATTTCCTTGGCGATTGCTGAACTTCGTCTGATTTTAGTCATCATCATTGTAAGTTCTTGTCATCTATAGGTTGATTTTTCTCTAAAGGCATCTGCAATCAGATTAATAAAAACGACTCTAAGGAGTACTCTTAAATCAGTGGACTCAATAACAATTTCTAAAACACAAATGAAAAACTAATGGATCCATGAAATTGCTAATCAAGATTAAGCAGAACAAAACTTAATTATATGAGATTGAATAACTGATAAAAATAATGATTTTTTTTGAAATTTATTTGAAATGTTGCTGGTTTTTTATTTGAAATATTGTTGATTCTTAAATGTTTTGTTTTCCAGATTTAAGAAAACTTTCCCTCTCAAGCTACCCATAGTTTACAGCAATTTGTTGAAGTATAGGGTTATAAATGAAGGTGAAAACATTTATTTTTTCTTCCAACTTGATCCTTCAAAATTAAAAAACTGTGAGTTTTCAATTTTATGATGATATAGCTATTTACAGAAGTTCAACACAAATCTCTTTTTTTTATAACAGGATTCATCTAGAAATGTTAATCATATTACCAAGGTTTCAGTGACATGTCATATTTAAAATTGCTAGGCACCACAGATAAAATCTAAAGCTTGCCTTGAGGCTCTCTAGCCTCAAAAAAAAGTTCAAGCTGAGATTAAATCACTATTCTTGCTACACTTATGTAAATAATCAGGCCAAATCTGATGAAACTGAATTTATTTTACAAGGAAATTAGTCTTACTCCGATTATCTTTGGCAAATATCAGAATGACTATAATATCACCTGCCATTGGACTGCAGCTCTGTGAATTGTTTTTGAGTTCTTGTAATCTATCTGTAGGCTGTACTAGATCCTGAATTTGAGTTCCCCTCAATATCTGGTTACAATTGTCCCACTAAGAACAAGAACCGCTGTCTTCCTGAGGCCTATAAGCTGAAACTGAACGCATTTCAAGGGACAAATCTTGTGTCTGATGTTTGGACCACACAGAGTTCACCAAACTGCCCAATGCCATAACCAGAGACATTTGCACAACAATTTGCCAACTTCATGCTGTAGAAAGCTTTTCCCAAGACATCAGAGCAAGCCTCTATACCATAAGGAGACTCCTATATTGCTACTTTGTCGCTTGTCAGGGTTATGCGGAAGGTAAAATTTCACTATTAGTAACTACTATGGGTAACTTGATAGAACCTGACATAAAAATTCCTTTAGTTCACCGAGTGGGTAACTTTAACAACATCCTTAACACAACTTTTTGTTCAAATTGTACGCGTGGTCCCTTTTGTAGAGTTGGCACTCTGCTTTAATTCAACCAAGTCACGGAATGCCACTCAATGGCTACCTCAGGCCTCGCCCAGTTCCCCTCAGCCTTTTGATTAGTTTAGTTCTTGCCCTTAGGCTTGGGCTCTTGGTCCAAAGCCATTGAATAAACTGGATTTATTTTTTTTTTTTGAGATGGAGTCTTGCTCTATTGCCGGGCTGGAGTGCAATGGCGCAATCTCATGGCTGCTCACTGCAACCTCCGCCTCCCAGGTTTAAGCTATTCTCCAGCCTCAGCCTCCCAAGTAGCTGGGATTACAGGCACCCACCACCAAGCCCGGCTAATTTTTGTAATTTTAGTAGAGATGGGGTTTCACCATGTTGGCCAGGCTGGTCTTGAACTCCTGACCTCAGGTGATTTGCCCACCTCAGCCTCCCAAAGTGCTGAGATTATAGGCATGGGCCACCAAACCCGGCCATAAACTGGATATTTTATCCTCTTGCATAATAAATAATAATTATGCTGAAGCATAATTGAATTATGCATAGTTTAATTTACTGTGAATTATTTTCTTTAACCATTGTACCTGCTATCTGTCCAATCTCTGCAGGAATGACACTCCAAATATAGTAATGCTGGCCCAGCACTTGAAAATGATAACCAACGCTTATGGAACTGATAACACGAAACTTAACAGTGGACTCAGGGAGACTTAGCCTAACAGCCACTTTCTTCAGACTCCTCTGTTGCTCAAATGTGGCTAAGAGGATTTTGACACTAACTCCTATTCACTGATCACTTCCCCTGACATAGGACCAAACCAGCAACTAAGGACAGGTCTGTACTGCCACAGCGGGACAATCAAAACCTAACCACAGAATAGTTGATTCACAATGCTTTTGGAGAAAGATCTTGATCAAAAGGGGGAAATGTAAAAGTTGTAAGACTCAAAATGAAATCACTTGTGTCAAACCCTGGCAAATGGAGCTGGGGAGGTAAGAACGGGGATGATATGGTTTGGATTTGTGTCCCCACCAAATCCATGTTGAATTGTGATCCCTGGTTTTGGAGGTGATTGGATCATGGGGCCAGTTTCTCATGGTTTAACACCATCCCTCTTGATCTGTCACTGAGATAGTACTTATGAGATCTGGTTGTTTAAACGTGTGTAGCACCTCCCTCCCCCCTGCCCCGTCCCTCTTGCTCCTGCTCCAGCCGTGTAAGATGTTCCTGCTTCCCCTTTTCCCTCTGCCATGACTCTAAGCTTCCTGAGGGCTCCCAGAAGCAGAAGCCACTATGCTTCCTGTATATCCTGCAGAAATGTGAGTCAAAGAAGCTTAATTAAACCTCTTTTCTTTATAAGTTACCCAGTCTCAAGTATTTCTTTATAGCCACATGAGAACAGACTAATACAGGAGGGGCTCTGATGTACAATTTTCCCGATAATAGGAACAATCACAAGAACTTTTTCCAAGCCACAGCTTGCTAGCCAAGACATACAGCGCAGCTAATTGCTTATGCAGGAACAGTTGCCCAGCACTCTATCTCACAAACCCAATGCAAAACTACAAGCATCTAACCCTAATTCCAAGATTGGAAGTTGTATCTAGCGACTACTGACACTTGCCAGTCAACACTCACCAGCTGCTGTAAAGTGATGTCAGGGCCAATGAACTTTTTTTTAAATAACTTGCATAACCTCCTCTTTCCCCAGTAGATCCTAACCTTTCCCTTTATTCTTTGACCATGCCGGAGACCAGTCTGGTCTGCATGTATGCCCCAGATTGCAATCCCACTTCTTGCATTTTATTCCAAATAAAACCTTTAATCCAGAGATTCATCTCTTTCTCTATTTTTTTTTTTAATGTTGAAACATGGCAGGTAAGGGGCAGCAAAATTCAGGGCAAGGCAAGAACCAGGGGCTGGGATGGGGTGGAAGAGGTCGCCATCACAGACAGAGTGGCTGGGAACGGGCCTCACCATGAAGACAAGGGTCGGTCCAAGGCTTCCAGGCAAAGGCTGGTTAGCAAGCCGCTCGGGCAGGAGAAGGCAATCCCTGAGGCTGAGAGCAATGGCTGGCACATTCCAAGGACAGGGGGAGGAGCAGGAGAGGGGTCCCTGTAGAGACGAAGAATGGGGGGCCTGTCCTTGGGGTTCACCCACAGGCTGTGGCTTTGCAATTAGTGAAGGGGGACACTCAAGGGTGTTCCAGAGAGGCCTGGCATGACCGCCCTGGGTTGGAATGGGCCACTCTGTCTGCAGAACTGTGAGTATTCTGTGGGGTGTCAGGGATGGTCAGTGATTTCTAGACCAGACTCAAGCAGCTCTTCACAGGCCTTTCTGGTTTTCATAAGGAGAATGGGCATTCTAGGGCAGCACAGGGCCACAAAGGCCAGCTGGACCCGGGCAGCAATCCAGCCAGGGAGGTGAGGGGAAGGTGGTGCCCAGACTCGGGCATGGTCCAGGATCAAAGACCGAGATGGCGCGGGTGCCGGCTGTGTATGGGAGTGACGAGGACTCCGGCAAGGGTGGAGGGCAGGTTGTGGTCACATTCACAGAGGAAGGCAAAGTGAATGCCCGCATGCTCAGGTGGATGGTGAGTACCCTGGGGACAGCTGAGCCTGAGGTCCTGTGGGCGGACACAAGGACCGGAAGCTGTGATGGGAGACGCGGCTGAACATGATTTGGGAGTGTTGTCGTGCAAATATCTCAGTGTGAAGCCCCAGCATTCAGCCTGTACTCCTCATACCACTCACTGCCCCTGGAGGACACACTGTCACCAGATGCTGCCCCAAATCTCAGTGTCTCCCCTTCCCCCGCCCCCATGGCCATTGCTGCCCAGAGGCCTGGCTGGCCTCTCTGTACTGGACGTCTGTAATGAATGGTCTCCCTGTCCTGGGCCTTTCTCCCTTGGGCAATGGGGACAATCAGAGACAGCCATTCCTGTGTGATGGCCTCTCATGGCTCTAGAAATGCAGCCCAGCCTTCCCTGCTGCAACCTGGCTCAATGCACCCATCACTGGCTGTGCACCCCCCGCGCCTCCAACCATTCCCGCTGTTTCTTGGCTCTGTGCTTGGCGGCAGCTGCTCTGCTGCCCAGGACTCTCCCTGACCTGGCACGGCAACCCAAAGGTCAGAAGCTGCTCCCTGACCGCACTTGCTGTTACAGGAACCGAGGCCCGGAGCTGCGCCCCAGCTCACAGCGTTCATGCGAATCTGCTCTTGTCGTGCGTCTCTTTCCTTCACTGGGACTTCTGTCTCCAAGAAGTGGCAACTCCCACCAGGGCACAAGGGGGCTTCATTTATTCTGTCCCCAGTGTTCAATAAGTGCTCAGGCACCTCAAACAGAGGTCACAGACCCCCAAGCTAGCTCTCTCTTCCCTTCCAGGGTTGGGGGGCATGCTCTCCCCTGGTTCTTTAGGCCTGGGGTGCTCACAGGTCAGGTGCTCCTAGATCCAGGTGACCACACTGTCCCTTGGGGACCCTACACCCCTGTCCACCCTTGTCAAAGTTTCTTTGCTAAACTCCGGGAATCATTCTTATCTTCAGAGGCCCTGCTCCCTGTGGACTCGGCTGGATGACAGTCAGATGTGCTAAGCAAGGGAACAGCCTGGCCCTGGGGCTTTCAATGTCTTGTGAGGGTCGAGGCTTCCCCGGCGGTCACCTGCAGGGACCTTGTGTCAGGCCATTCTTGCATTGCTATAAAGAAATGCTGGAGATTGGATAATTTATAAGAAAGGAGGTTTTACTGGCTTACGGTTCTGCAGGCTGTAAAGGGGGCATAGCTCTGGCTTTGGCTTCTGGGGAGTCCTCAGGAAGCTCCCAGTCATGGCAGAAGAGGATGCTTGCACGTCACATGGCAGAGTAGAAGCAAGGGAGAGAGAATCGGTGCCACCCTTCACAACAACCCACTCTTTTGAGAACTCACTGCCATCGAGATGGCACCAAATCATGAGGGATCTGCCCCCATGACCCAAACACCTCCCACCAGCCCCTCCTCCAACACTGGAGACTACAATTCAATATAAGATTTGGAGGGGCATCCACACCGTGTTAAAGCAGCAGCTCAGGTAGCTCACCTGGAGGTGTTGGTTTCTTGTCACTGTCACCACAAAACACCACAAACAAAGTGGCTTAAAGCACACACACTTGTTATCTTACCATGCTGGAAGTCAGGAATTGCAAAGTCAAGCTGTTGCCAGGGCCGGCTCCATGTTGGGGTTCCAGGGGAGAATCTGGTTCTTCTAGAGGCTGCAGTGTGCCTTGGCTCCTGGCTTCTCCCTCACATCACTCTGACTCCTGCCTTCTGTCCTCATGTCTCCTCTGACTCTGACCCTCCTTCCCCTCTCTGATAGGACCCTTGTGCTGACACATGGCCCACCCGGACAATTCAGGGCAGCCCCGGCGAAGCCTTCACTTCATCACCTAGCCAAAGTCCCCTTTGCCATGCAAGGTGACATATGCACAGGTCCTGGGGAAGATGTCCGTTAGGGTGTTCCCAGGGGCCGTGAGTCTGCCAGGCCCAGTGGACCAGGGCTATGTTTCTGTCACCCCTGCTGGTCTCATGCATGACAGGTCGTGGGCCTTGTATGTATGTGCTGCTGGGTGGGCTGTGCAGATGCGTCCTCACCACTGGTAATTCTGCTCTTTTCCTACCTGGAGAAGGGCACCTGGCCTAAAAACTGGTGTTTGGTAAATGGATGTGTGACCTGTGGTCCCCAGGCTGGTTCCAAGTCATTGCTAAGGGACTTCCAGGGGACCTCACTGGGTTAGCTTGCATGCCCTTCGAGGCGCACGTGCTGCAGGGTGCACACATGGGGCCACCGCAGAGGCTGCTGATGAGCTCAGAACAACCCCTCCTCTCTTCTCTTCCCTCTCCTCTCACCCATGCCAGCTCCAGGTAGAGTCAGGTGATCCCCCTCCCTCCCGATCTGTGTCCTGCTGACATTGTGGCAGCCCCTGAAATCTCGTAGATGGCTCCCTTCAACTAGCATGGTCTCTTGGAGCCTCCTGACCACAGATTTCCTTTTCATTTCTGCTTTCTCACTGCTCCCTTCACCTTTGATTCCTTTTAAGTAGAAATTTACAGGAAATATAAAGCATTTTCCCCTACTAAAATGGGGAAAGAAAAGAATCCACAGAAATAGAATTCCAGGACGCTCAAGTGGGCCACTTGGGCCGTTCTGTGTGAATTCTGTCACTTGCAGGCCCACGCAGCCCTGCTCCCTCCCAAGGAATCTTTGTTCCAAGGGACCCTTCCTGGTGGGCCTCGGTGGAATCAATGCAGCCCCAGACCAGGCCACCCTAAGCAGGACAGGAACCCTTTATGGATGTGTCCTACACTTCCACCCCATCTTCAGAATGTTGGTGGGAGGAAAAGGGAGCTTTAGAAAGAAAGAAGAAAATGAGAGGGAAAGTAAATTATAGGGCACACTCTAGACTGATATTTTTGCTCAGGTCTTGCTCATGTGGTGGGCTCGTGTTCTGTTTGTGGCTGGGAAATGCCGGTCTTCTGTTTGTGGCTTTGTATGGAAAGGCACATATCTTCCTGTAGGCAGGTCTTACCAGCAGGCCTGCCTGGGCACGAACCCTCTGCACCCAAGGGCAGCAGCAGAAGCTTTCGCCCCTGCCCTGGATTCCTGAGTAAGGCTCTCTCTAGGACCATTCCAACAGAAATTGCTGGCATCGGCTATCCCGGAGAGAGAATCCAATCTAAAGCAGCAAACTGATGATTTCATGCATGACTCCATGTTTCATTAGTCCTGGCCTGATGAGCTTTGGGAAGGAAGGTAATGAACCTGGCTCACAACCTCCCACGCACTTACACATGCAACCTGAGGCTGCCGGCCATGGGAAAGGTGCGGCGCGAGGCCTCTGTTGCCCTCTTTTCTTGGTCCCTATTTCTAATTTCTCTCTTCTTAAAATGTTCCCTGTTTCTGTTTAACCCTGCACCAGGTCTTACAAAAGCTACTCTGCATAAGACAGCTCTACCAGGGCTATGCACGGGGCTGAATTCTGGCAGGCATCTGGGAGTGAGCAGGGGCTACTGAGCATTGACACAAGCCCCATGTGTGTGTTGAGAGAGGCCAGTGAGGGAAGCTTGTTTTTCAGGAAGCACCAATGTTTTCTCGTGGTTATTGGTGATGGAATGACTGGCCCCTTCCTTTCCTGGAAAGATTGATGTTTTTGTACCCAAATCATTTTTTCTGTTCTTTCTCCTCATCCTCAAATTGCCCCTGAAGATGTCTGTTCCCAGCCAGGAGGGGCACAGGTGATGGGGGCTGATGAGTCAGGACTGTAGGGAGAATCTGCAGAACCAAATGGCAGGACTCGGGTGGTCAGCTGTGACTCAGCAAACATCTAACTGCAGGTTTTCATTACTTAGAGCAGAGTCAATAGAGGAAAATCCAATTAAAGCAAAAAGGTACACTTCAGCAGCTGGTGATTCACTCTCCCGAAGGAGCCCACGTGTGGTTTCCTAATGAAATGAGCTGTTCTGAAGATGTCCTTTGTGGATCCTAAGACCGAAGAGAACCGTGAGTTCCTTGCCTCCTCTTTTCTCCCTGGGCAGTCTCCACTGGAGAAGCAGAAGGACCAAGACCGTGTGTCCCTCCTGTCACTAGCCTTGGCCTTGGGTGCACTGACCTGCTCCACAGGGCCAGGCCCTGCTCCAACCCAGCATGGGAAAGATGGAGCCGAGTGGGCTCTGGTGTGGCGGTGCCGTGATCACGGAGCAGTAGGGGTGGCAGGGGTTTGCTGCTCACAGCGGAGGGAAGGGCTTCCCCTGAAGCCAGCGCAGGTGGAGCGGGGATGCAGGTGTTGGTACTGATCTCCATGTTGACGGTGCTGCTGCAGTGGGTTGGGAAGTGGCCCTCACAAAGATATGTCCACATCCTAAACCCTGAAATCTTTTCTCTTATTTGGGAAATGAGTCTTTGTAGGTGTAATTAAATAGAAAATCTTGGGATGAGATCATCCTGGTCTATTTGGGTGAGCCCTGAGTCCAGTGACAAGTGCCCTTATAAGAGGAAGATAGAGGAGATTTGATGAAGGCAGAAGAGGATAGAAAAGGAGAGGCCGCTTGCTGATGGAAGCAGAGACTGGAGTGAGGCAGCCACAAGCAGGGAGCACCTGGGGCCACCAGAAGCTGGAGGAGGAAAGAGCGTCCTCACCTAGAGCTTTAGAAGGGAGCATGGCCCAGTCAACACTGTGACCTTGGACTTCTGGCCTGCAGAAGTGTGAAAAAATAAATTTCTGTTGTTTTAATTCACCCAGTTTGTGGCCATCTGTTATGGCAGTCCAGGATATGAATACAATGCCCAGGGCACAACGGTAACCATGTCTAAATAGCTGGACAAGGACAAGCCCTCTGAACTCTACCAGAACCATCTCTTCATCACTGAGCTTGATGTCTCAGGGTAGGGGCAGACCAGGGCAAAAATGTGAGCTTTGCCAGCTATGTTAGCGGCTGTGTAATAAATTACCACAAATTTGCAATTGAAAATACCATCTCTTTATTATTAACCTGGATGGATTTGGAGACCATTATTCTAAGTGAAGTAGCTCAGGAATGGAAAACCAAACGTTGTATGTTCTCACTTGTAAGCAGGAGCTAAGCTGTAAGGACCTGAAGGCGTAAGAATGATGTAATTGACTCTGGGGACTTGGGGTAAGGTGGGGGGAAGTGGGGAGGGATAAAAGACTACACACTGGGTATAGTGTACACTGCTTGGCTGATGGGTACAGCAGAATCTCAGAAATCACCCCTAAAGAACTTATCTATGTAACCAAACACCACCTGATCCCTAAAAATGATTGAAATAATAATAATACCCAAACAGCAAAAAAAAAAACCCAAAATTAAAAAAACCCATCTATTTATTATCTTTTAATTTGCATGGATTGAAAGTCCAGGCACATGGCCTAGCTGGGTCCTTTATGCAAAGTCTCACAAATTTGCAGCTGAGGAGTTCACTGGGCTACGTCTCTCTCTCTCTCTCTCTCTTTTTTTTTTTTGAGACAGAGTTTTAGGCTGTCGCCCAGGCTGGAGTGCAATGGTGTGATCTCAGTTCACTGCAACCTCCGCCTCCCAGGTTCAAGCGATTCTCCTGCCTAAGCCTCCTGAGTAGCTGGGATTGCAGGTGCATGCCACCATGCCCGGCTAATTTTTTTGTATCTTTAGTAGACAAGGGTTTTCACCATGTTAGCCAGGCTGTTCTTGAACCCCTAACCTCGTGATCCGCCGGCCTTGGCCTCCCAAAGTGCTGGTATTATAGGTGTGAGCCACCACATCCAGCCAAGGGCTATGTCTTTTTCTGGGGGTTGGGGTTCTTCTTCCAAGCTCAGGAAGTTGTTAACAGAATTTAGACCCTTGCAGCTGAAGAACCGAGGTCCCTGTCTACTGTGGGCTGTCAGCAGGGGCCGCTTTCAGCTTCAAGAGACCCCTACAGTTCCCTCCCCTGTAGCCCCCTCACAATTTGGCATCTTGTTTCAAGGCCTTCGGGAGAATCTCTCTTTTCAGAGATAGCCTAGACTCTCTTTTAAGGGGAGGGACAGTGAGGGAGGGGTGCGGGTAAGGAGGTTGGGGAAGGATAACATGGGGAGAAATGCCAGATATAGGGGATTGGGGGATGGAGGCAGCAAACCACATTGCCATGTATGTACCTATGCAACAATCCTGCATGATCTGCACATGTACCCCAGAACCTAAAGTGCAATAAGATACATATACATATATATGAAGTAGGGTATAGAAGCAGCCATACCCCATTGGCATATTGGGTAGTCACTCTGTAATTTTCCCCTTGAGCATGTTAATAAATGTGTATTCTGTTTCTCCTCCTAAAAAAAAAAAAAAAAAAAAAAAAGAGCTCAGCTCATTAGGTCAGATCCACCCAAGTTAATCTCTCTTTCCATGAACTGGAACTCAACTGCTTAGGGACCTTAAGTACATCTGCAAAGACCTCTTCATCTTTACCATATAATGTAACATAACCATGGGGTGATATCTCATTCCCTTTGCTGTATTCTATTGGTTTCCCCACTTCAGGGGAGGCGATGATGTGGGTATGACTCATTGGGGAGGTCACCTTCAAGTGTGGCTGGTTTCTTCCTTGCTGTTCTTTGCCAGCTCCTGATTTCTTCCTAGCTCCTTTCCTTCGTCAGCTGGAGCCCAGCACCTGTACACTGCTGGGATCTTTGCTCTTTGCTCCGAGTGGGGCAAAGTGCCGATGACACTAAGAATTGTGGGTACACCTACAAAGGCCCACTTCCCAAATAAGGGAAAAGGTTTCAGGGTTTAGAACATGGGCATATCTTCATGAGGGCCACTTCCCAACCCACTCCAGCATCACCGTCAACATGGAGATCGGCACGAACACCTGCATCCCCGCTCCACCTGCGCTGGCTTCAGGGGAAGCCCTTCCCTCTGCTGTGAGCAGCAAACCCCTGCCCCTCCAATGGCACTTCAATTTTCAGAAAGATAGAAACTCAAATTCCCCAGGACATGGTACAGGATATGATTCTTTGTGCTCATGAAGTATGTCTGAAAAAGAGTAGAAGCAGCAAAAAAAAAAAAAAAAAAAATTCCAAACTCTGTTATATTAGACACTAAGGATGCATTGAAGGTCTTACCAAAAGAACAAGAATAAATAAAACATGTAGTGAACTAATAGACATTGAATCCAATAATCTTCCACCCACGAAGGAGGAATCCTGCGGAATTTATTCTAGATTCGACTCTGCTCATCAGAGTGTGGCCGTGGGTGGGTCGCTTCAGCTCTTTGGTGTCTCTTTTCCCTGAACTGTGAACACTAATGTTCCCTCAAATGCTGACACTAACATGACATCAGATGAACATAAATGGGACCATGGGTGTCCAGCTCTGAGTCCAGTGTCTGGCAGGGGCTCCCTGCCCGGGCACACAGTGCTTGGCTGCTCTGTGTCCCTGCAGCCCTGTCTGAGCATCCAGCAGGGACAGGACCGCTTCAGACTGCCAAGTGCCAAAGGCCTCTGAAAGGCTTCTCTAAAAGGCAGATGGTGTGGAAAAAGCCAGGAAAAACATCAAGTGTTAACTTGCTGCCTTCAGTCCAGTATCTTAGGGGCTTAGGGTGAAATTCCCCAGGACATGGTAGAGGATATTATTCTCTGTGCTCATGAAGTATGTCTGAAAAAGAGTAGAAGCAGCATTAAAAAATAAAAATTCCAAACTCTGTTATACTAGACACTAAGGATGCATTGAGGGTCTTACCAAAAGAATAAGAATAAATAAAACATGTAGTGAACTAGCGGGCATAGAAGCACATTATCTAGCAATTTCCGCTTTGCATTTCTTATTTTGACACAGCAGGAGCCCAGGAGCAAACTTTCCATATGCCTGAGGATCTCTGAGTTACAGCACTCTTATCTGTGAGGTCCTGGGTGATTAAGATATGATGGGTGGGACCTGAGCCTAAATTCTGGCTTAGACCACCTGGACACCTGAGGGCGATGTCTGCTTGGAGGACACTCTGGCAGGTACAAGCTGTGTTCTTGGCTTAGGCTTTGCCCCACAGAGCTCAGAGGAACCCTGAGCACTGGTGACGTGGGGGCTGTGTCTTTTGTAAAGGAGGAGAACTCTGTGTGCCTCTGGCCTTTGGTACTAAGAAGCAGAATGAACTGCTTCCTTGGGCTCTTTTCCTGAGTCCCCATAGCCCAACCTAAGCCCCTATGGGAGAAACAAACTTGTCTAGAAAAAAATGTAAAGGAAAAAATGATATTTCCATGTAAGGCACATAGGGCAGGCCTGAATCATTCATCATCTGCCATCTATTTATTATTCATCTATCCATCCATCCAACATCTATCCATTCATTACATCCATTCATCCATCTCTCCATCCATTTATCCGATCTTCTATCCATCCATCCATCCAGTCATCCATCCATCCTGTCATCCATTCCATCCATCCATCCATTAATTCATCAGTTCATCCAACCCATCCACCCAATAACCCATCCATCCATCTATCCTCTGCATCCCATCTGGTTTCTGTCTGACATTTTCCACCCAAGCCCTTTGCTCTGCACCAGCCCTGTGGGAGGAGACTTAAGTAAGGTAAATCCAAAAAGAGGGAGAAATCCAAATGAACTGGAAACTTCCAGGAAACTGAATCTACAGAAAACTCTCATTCAGAAGAAGCCCATGCTTTTAACCTACATGTTCCCTACCTGCCAAGCTTCACACTATAGCAAACTGCCCCCAAAATAATACACTCTTTCTCTTGACCATTACTGGTATTCCTTCACCGGGACGTTGGTAACCCTGGAGGTTAATGCGTAGAACGTGTATGGGAATTAGCACTATTTGAAAAGATGTGGGTTTGAGTGGTGTTTCTGATGTAGTGTGTTGTCTTTTGTAAGGAATGCTCTGGCCTACTGACAATGACCTACACTATTGATGTGACCACTATATAGTTGCTCATGGTTCTAATTTGGGTGGCTGGTTAACGAAATCAGATTTTAAACAAATCTGTGTCTTCCATTATAAGATTACAAAATTATGTGCCCTAATATAGCTTGAAGTGAGTAAACCTTACCCAGTTGAAAAAGAAATTCTTTTTTCTTTTGGGGGAATTATTCGTAAGATAAGAGAATAAATTTGGGAGGTATGTATGCATCTCTCTCTGTCTCTCTCGTCATCGATATCCTTTTCCTAGGGCTGCATTAACAGATTAATACAAACTTGGTGGCTTAAAACAACAGAAATTTATTCTCATGGTTCTCGAGGTCAGAAGTCCAAATCAAGGCACTGCCAGATTGGTTTCTTCTATTTTCTTTCTTCCCGTTCCAAGGCAGTGCCGCACTCCTGGATTCACCCTATGCGTGTGCGCGGGCAGATACACTTTATATTTCTAAGTCAGCACGGCTGGAGTGACAAGGTCCCCGTGTCTGGTCCCAGCCTTGTAATACATTAGATGGGGCCCCCAGACTCTGCATTTAACTTCCTGTGCCTTAAAACAATCTTCCAGACAATGGGGTCTCTGAGTTATACTTCCCTTTTCATAAAGAATCCTTTCACTGCTAGAAGTCACTGGACTAGGCTAGTTTTAAACCCCTCTATGTGAAAGCATGGAAATATGTTTGAACAGGCTCTGAGCCGAGGACAGAGCCTGAGGCAGACAGAAACAAATTAAATCACAGAATTCCTCCTAAGAATCTCCGAGGCCATTTCCATTTATTTATTAAGTAAATAATTGGCATGAAAATTAGAAGACATAGGCTTTGCTTCAATTTTTGATGCTATCTTTCTAAAGCACATTTTAACAAGCTCCAAAATATCATTTATCAAAAGCAGCTGCTATTCCCCTTTGAGTGTGAGAATGTCTGAACCTTGGATGCCATGAAGTCCAGGGCTCTGGGGACATCAGGCAGGGACACAAGATCCCCAGCAGGCAAGAAGGAGGTCTCCCACAAGAATCAGGAGCACAGAAAAGGAGGAGAACAAAGGAGGCAGTGTTACAAGGAACTGTGTGCTGTTTTGGAAATTGGCATGTTTTTTGGAAAAGCAACACCATAACATGTAGAAACTGAGTAAAGTGTGAAGAAAACCCTTGAAACAATGAGAATAAGATTATATAAATCAAGGATGTATGTGTGGGAATATACACAGCATTTGGTAAAGGTGAGAAATGCTATCTATCGCAAAATTATGGGAACCATTTAAAAGGGGTAAACTGCAAAGTTGTAGCTGGAAACATCCTTGAAGTTAGGGACTTAAAAGTTGATTTAGTACTGACTTAATGTAATGTTGTAGTGACTCAAGAAAGTAATTGACCATGTTTAAGTAAAATCAGATTAGAAAAATCAATTATACTTAATGCCTGCTTCTGATCTATAAGCTGCACACTATCACCTACTAAATCTGCCTCTCAGTGTCGCCTAGAGATGAAATGAGAAGATAGTTCTAAAAGGTCTCTGAGAAATTAAAAACTTTGCAAATATAGGAAAAGAAAAGAATGATTTCCTATGGGAGAGTTTATTCATGCTGCTTAGAATTATTCCATTGGATTTTACTTGCAAAATTATTTATTAGAAAACCTTTAATGACTCAAAAAATCCTCTGCAATGGGTTTACAAAAACATTTTCTTTCAGAACTCACCGTATCCTGACCTTGCAGCTGGTATCCTGGCTCACTGCTGTACAGTTATACATAATCCCTACACTTGAAGGTTGAACAAGTGAAATACCATCGATTTCAATTCCATTTTGTCAAGCAGTTTGTGTATATGTCTACTTTAATATCTCCATCATTTCCCCTTGTTTAAGTAAAATAACGTGTTTCCAGTAACATTTATTCTGGCATGGGAATAGACCTGCAATAATCCATTCTCACACTGCTGTGAAGAAATGCCCAAGGCTGGGTAATCTATAAAGAAAAGAGGATTGACTCACAGTTCCACATGGCTGGGGAGGCCTCAGGAAACTTAACCTCCTCACAGGGTGGCAGGAGAGAGAATGAGTGCCACATGAAGGGTGAAGCCCCTTTTAAAAGCATCAGGTCTTATAAGAACTCACTCATTATCATGAGAACAGCATGGGGAAAACTGCTCACATGATACAATTACCTCCATTAGGTCCTGCCCTTGACTCATGGGAATCATTACAGTTCAAGGTGAGATTTGGATGCGGACACAGAGCCAAACATATCAAGACCTTTCTTAAGACAAACACCTAGGTGGCAAAGCAGAGCTGCAGAGCATGCATTTTATATAGCTCTGCCCTGAACCTATCCTACTGACACAGAACACACCCTGAATTGTCAACGTGAAAGCCTAGGGCTCTGTTTGATACTGCTGGGTATTTTACTTTTGCCTTAAGAAAAATATGTCCCTGGACACAGACCATCCAGACCACTGCCTGTTACTCTCTGACACAGCTGAGGCTGGATGCACGCTGGGGAGAGTTTGTGATTCTGCACACTTCCATCTCCATCACCCCACAAGCTCAGAGTCAATGCCCTATTGATGGTGTATCTTTCATGCTTTCTCCCAAAGGAAAGGTTGCAAATTACCTGGATGAAATGAACAGCCTGAAAGTGGGTCCTAACAGCCAACTCAAGCGGTCAACTTGGCTATGCCAAGTCACTCTCACTGCTATTTGTAAAACAATGTACTGAGTTCCAGTTACACACCAAGCCCAGGCTCTCGGCATTTCAGAATTTCAGTTTGGAAAGTGGAAGCCAAGCGTCTGGGTGCAAGGCTGAGTGCCTTATCTACATTCGAAAGAGGCATGGTGTTCTGATCAACAACCGGGCCTGTTCAGTACTAAAATAGCCACATTTTGAGATTTTTTTTAAAAAAATACGCTCTTGATTAGAAAATGATCTTGAATATTGACTAAGGCTGAGAAATTCCTTGGGTAAATGGCTTAAAACAAAAACTGAATACCAACACACACATTAGTGTGAAAAGTGAGCTGAAGTGACTCTTCAATAAATTGCGCTTAGGACACTTGAAAATTGTCATTTTCCAGAATTATTATTCTATAAGTTCTCCAAAGAAATATCTCTATAGTTCAGCAGCAGTTTAGGCTATACTTTTGTGCTAAGCACACTGTCTCACTTACGTTGAGAAACTTTAATAGAAATCTTTGTCAATAACGTTTACCAATCTTTATAATGCAAATGGCAGCTGAAGGAGAAATTGAAATCACACGGACTAGATTCATTAGATTTGGTTCAGTTACATTTCATTGATTTTTATGGAGAATACTCGTGATATGCTTCAAGGTTTTCATTTGGCAAACCATGAATGAGTCAAGGGGCAGAAGCTGAGAGGGTGCCAAGTGGCAGAAAGTCACCCGCCATGGAGACCCAGATAAATCCTGACAATTGCTGAATACAGACCGTGCAAGGACACAGCAAGCATTCCGTGCAAAGATGTTCATTGGTTGTAAAGTTTTGTTTTCCAGAATCATTGTTTTTTTTTTTTTTCTCATTAGGGCAGTGCCTCTAGATTATTTGACTCATGCACTCACCATCTTCTAGTGGTAAACAGTTCTTTCCTATTGATGTATGCCACATGCACTTTTCTCTCTTCTTTTGAGGATCACAGAAGAGGATAACTCTGGAAACAGGATACACCAAAGTCTCCCTGTGAATCGCAGTGAGAGTCTGAAGTTTCACAGTCACCCAGGGTATACAGATCAGCATCCCAGCATTGCCATCATGGCAACCACATTCATGAAGTCACATTGTAGAGAAGGCAGGAATGAAACGAAGCACATCAGGTGACAGCAGTTTCTGTGTTAGCCCAATTAGTGTCATCATCAGTGATTGCCCAAGATCTAGAGATACAAAATGATTGCATGTCTACAAAGTAGGATAGCCACTTAATTTACCACCAGTAGAAGAAAGGAGAAAGCCACCTCCTGGTTCTAACTCTGCAAGAGACACAGGGTGAACTGGAAGTGGGGGGCAGTGCAGGGATCCGTTTATCCCTCCCTGCAGCCTTACTGACCTGGGAGGATGGCCTCGCACCTGACCCCCTCAGTGCACCCTATTTGTCTATCCTTATCATGACCTTGAGAGAAAATCTTGCTTCCCTCTGCTTTGATTGTTTCTGTTTGACCAGCACACTTAGCTTCCGTGTTTCTTCTGGAACCAAACTGACATCATTTATTGCTTTCCCAAATGTCAACAGAGTTTGTTTGCTTTTCCAGTTTATTGACCACATTCTGCTGATCAGATGGGCCCTGGGCTTAAAAATGATACTCAGTGCTATGTGAACTAGAGGCTGCAAAAATTAGAAAGATAAGTAGAACCTAGCAGAAGACTAAGAACAGAGCTGTACATGATTTCAGTGTCTTTGGAGAAAAAAAACTTACAAAGTACTGACTATGATCCCTGGGCTGAGCACCAAGCCCCTTACAGAAGCTTCACAAAGCAGATGGAGGGAATTTCTGCCCTCTGCTCCAACTCGCTTTGGGCAAAGAATGGATACCATGGGTGTTTCTCTGCTGGCTTGGAAGACTCGTGACTGTACTGATTCAATGGTGGGGTGAAGAGTGTGTGCTTGATGAGGGCCACATGAATTGCCTTATGGTCTCATGAAGCAACATGAAGGATCAGAAAGCCACCGTATGGCAGTGGCCTTGTGGCTCCTGTCTTACGTGGCCAAGCCCCTCCAAGTCTCTGGGCTCGCCTCTTTCACTACAGAGGGTGTAAAGTCAGGCTAAGTGGTCTTCCAGATTCAGAGGCTTTACCCTCTCTACAGTCACGAAGTAAGCTCTGCCCCTTCAGAAAGCAAATTCCATTAAAATTTCCATGCTATTGGATAGGTACACTGAAATATGATTCCTACGCACGGGGCAAGCTCCACAAGCCAGGCTAGGCTGTTGGGTGGGACTGTGTCCTGCCTCCTGAAATCGGCTCCACAAACAGAGTCTCTGCAGGTGAGAGGTGGCAAAGACCCTCCAGTTCTCCCGTTCAGGGCCAGTGAGGACAGAACCCACGCTCCCTTTCAAGGTGCCCTCAACTCCTCCCATTTCTACACCTGCCCTTCTTGCCCTTGCCTAGCCATGGCTCAAACCTGATTTACTTCAGGAAATCCTTCTGGTTTTCAGTCAGAAAATCTCTGGATTTGCACCGTGTCTGTAATTTCTGTGGTGCAATTTGGCGCTTGCCTCGCTTGGTGCCGGTCCTGTGCGCTAGTCCTGTCTTCTGAGTTCCTATCCAGGGAAGGGGCTGTCCCTTAATCTTCTGCATGCCCTGCATTTAAGAGGAGAATGCTGAGTGAGTGGAGAGATGGTCAGTTACTGGTTGAGTTTTGGGTCCGTTGGTCGACTGACTGTAAGAACTGGGGAGAGAAAGCAAGGATGTGATTACCAGGCAGTAAGTGTATTTTAACCACGGTAATTGATCATTCTGAGTTGATATCCAAGAGGTTTCTGATTAAAGCCTGTTGTAATGAAAATGTCCTGATGCTATGAAAATGACTCTTAAAGTTCGTTGACCATCTTTAGTCTCCAAAGCACGTCTGCGGCATCATTTTGGCTAATTCTCACACTGACCTGGTTGGACTACACAGCTGAGGAAACTGAGGCTCAGGCAGGTGGAGTGACTGGCCAGGTTTACACGGACATATGGGTTTTTGTCTTTCAATCCCAGGTCTTTTTCACTCGCCTACACCTTTTTCTCTTAAAAAACGGTCAAATTTTGACAGTTGGAGCTGAAAACGTTAAGCCTACACCCTGGCTTTTCTGAGTAATAGATTTTAGAGATGGGAAGTCTTTGGAGGAGTCTTGGTGCCTGTGCGTGTGTGTGTGTAACTGGGGGTAATATCCTTGCTGCTCACATAGAACTTCCTAAGACATAAGCAGGTCTCAGTCTTTTAGAAAGTTACAGACAGACCACGTGCAGGTCTTACCCAGCAGTGGAGAAGATACCCGAGAACAAGGGTGGTTGGCTCAGGAAAACTATTGGACGGGAAGGAGTTTTGCATTGAGGAGAGGACAAATGAGTTTGAAATTTTCTGTTTGTCTGGCTCTGTGGGCTCTGGCTTGGTTGGAGTTCCACGGATACACAGGGGCGTGGGGCTATTGGGACATGAACACTGGCACCCACTGTCCAATCATTCCCTTATTGTCTGTCCAGAGAGGGATAGGTTCTTTGCCCAGGCCTCTCCCTCTCACACTGGGTTCCACAGGCAGGTGTCCACTTCAGCGGAGTGGAAGGAGGCTGTGGCCAAGGCGTAGGCAGCCAGGCTTATGCTGTGGCCCAAGGGTGCTTCCAGGGCTGGGCACCGCTGTGCCTGCCTACGAAGGGAGTCCAGCAGAAAGGGAGTCCGTGCCCCTAACAGTCCAAACAAGGGTGGAGTTTCACATTGCTTCCTACTGCTTTTAAAATGAGACATTCTTACCAATTTCAATGAAAAATCTTATTTTGTTCACTACAGAATTGATTTCTTTTATAAGTTTCTAACAAACCTAATGGAAATTCCATACAAAAGAATCAAACTCTGAGGATATGGAAGGGGCGAGACTGAGCTGAGTGTCTCTCTGTTCTGTCGCCGCTGTCACCCAGCCCAACCCAGGGTCAGAATAGTCTCCTGGCTCACCCATTGGGGCAGTTCTCAGAGTCAACCGTGAACCTGTTCTTCAATCAGCTCATAAGCACTACCGAAAAGACCTGCCTTTACATAGATTTCTCTCCCTAAAGTAAAGCTGCTTTTAATTTTCCTTAGAAGAGGAAAATATTTAGAAAGCAATTAACTCAGGCGCTTTCCCTAGCAAGATGTTTCTGTCCTACGTCTTTAATCTCCGCAGTGTAATTCCATGATGACCCATAGCGCCAGGGTCCAAGGACCGCCAGCCAAATTTCACATTTCCAGGATGGAGAATGCCACCGTGGAGGGGTGGATGAATGAACAGTGTAAGTTCACTGTCATCAAGTTTCATGACTATTATGACTCACAGGGAACATGAGCAGGCCCTGCATTCTTAATACACTCTCATTTTCATCTGGCAGAGCTGCATGTGTGCACTTGGAGGCAAATAAGAAAGTGGTAAGGAAAAACAAAAATGAAACAATAAATTTGGTGAATGGCCAGCCCTGCTGAAAGGTACCAGCCCGTGTTCTCTGAGGAGAGATCTCTTGGATCTCTGAAAACCTGGAACTAATGAGCAGGTCCCTAAGTAGGTAAAACTGCCTAAAGAATTGAATAAATTATCCCAGAAGACTTCTCCTCCTTCCTAACGGTAAGACACAACTGGCAACATCTGAACTTGATCCAATCATCCCTTCAGCTCCTGGGCTGTTCTGGGGATCACTTCAATCTACTGAACTTTTGCAAAGACTGTGGGTTCCTAAAACTCACTTCTGGTACCTGACCCAGAATGCTGCTTTGGAATGACATGCTGTAGTATGTGCAATATTTAAAAGATTTAAGAGTATCTGAAATATTTTAAATGGAAGGATAGCCCACAATGACTGGATCCTTGAGGCAGTGTATCAGGTATGTATGATTTTATTTAAAATGTGTCCAATAAGACTTTCCACTTGGAATGAACATTTTTACCTCTTTCTTCATATTATTAGAAACAGTATTTCTTCATTTCATGGAGTTTCTTAGAAAGTTCTAAGTAACTTAACAGAGGAGAAAAATGAAACCCCGGGGAGATTAAATAACAGGAAGTTTACACCACAGCAAGGGTGCTCACCCATCCCAATTTTGGGGGACACACAAGTGACTACTGGGTGAAGAAATAGACCCGGTCATGCAAATCATCATATGATCACTTGGTATCCTTTGGCAGTTCTGACATTCTCTGTCACTAGCACAGATAATAAAATGAGTCAGATGACTGCAGTGAATGGGAAATCGTCTTTTGCTTTTGGTGGTTGAGAGAAGACAGGGACACAAAGGCGCAGCCGTAGGAGCATTTCCTAACCTCAGACAAGACTGTTCGCAGCTGACTATCCACTGCTCTGAGCCCCAGAGGGCGCACCTGGTGTTGGTGCCACCATTTGCCGGGGGTGGCCGCAGTATCTTCTGCCTTCCCTCTAATGGCACTGGTTTATCTGTGGACAGTAGCACACCACAAATCAGCATCGAGAGCACATTTTCACCAAGTGGGCAGTTGTAGTTTTAAATCACTAGAACCTGGCAATATTAAATTTGTGTTTTCATGAGCCAAAGGTCATAGCACAAATGAGGTCTACATGTCATCACAGCGGACCATGGGCCACAGAAAGACACATCTTCAAGTTATGTTGACCTTCCAGGAAGAAAAACAGAGGTACAGAGCACAGCAAACACGTGCCAGGGATGCACGGTGGCGATGCACGGCGTTCCTATGAAATGTGAACAGCGCCATTTACATGGAAATGGAGCGAGCAGGGGCATTGAGTTTCCTGCCGGCTCGTTGGAGCTGCTGTCATGGAAAGAAGCTCAGGGCAATGTGACTGGGGCGGGCAGAGGGGCAGGCAGGCTGGGAAATGTCACCATCTCAACATGTGTTCTAAAGTGACTTAGAGGTGATCATTCATTTATAATCGAAACATAATCCGAACGGCATTTGCTCCGTCTTCCTCTCTGTAAACACATCTGTTCATAAATAACTTAAATGTCTCCTTGGCATTCAGGATGCAGTTCTGGCTGGAGTAAAAAAGGGTGAAGGATGCACAGCATTGAGGAGATGTCGGGGTACTGGTGTGTGTGTGGACAGGCGCTCGAGCGTCTACTGCAGGCGGCAGACATCAGCCATCAGACACGGGCGGGGTGACCCAACCGTATTTTTCATGCGTCTTCACCAAACTCTTAAAGGTAGCTTCAGCTTCCTTGCGACTGAAGGACTTTTTTGATTTGCCAGCTTTTCTACAGATCCGTCCCTGCGTGAGATGAAAAGAAAAACCAGGTTAGAACGTCACTGGGAATTCTGTTTCCAACCGTCTTTATTGAAAGCACACAGAGTTGTGGGAATTTCTGATGTCTGAATCAATGCAATGCACTGGCCACTAGCAGCGTTGGGGCAGCCTCACTGCCCGGATGCAGAACAATTCAGCTCTGGCACCAAACAGATGGGGCAGCCTGGAGCTGGCAGACCTTCTGGGCAGCGGGGTGCTGTCTTCACAAACCCACACACAGCACTGGCTGATCTGGACTTGCTCATTCCATGGTGCTGGAGAGCAATCTCTGCCCTAGTTCCTGAGATATGCAGGAGGGGCCAGCCTTACCAAAAGAGCATCAATTCTTTTGATGGTCTCCCTGAGGCAATATACTGTTCCAGCTTCCTTTCCCTCCCTCAAAAGAATGCCTTTAATTATCATCACTTAAAATTCCTCTGTGATAACAGTAAAGATAAGTATATTTATAGAGAGATATGCACATTTGTATGTTTCTGTAAGTATTTTAAAACTCTAATTTTTAAAATTCAAGTTCCAGAGCCATTCGTGAATTTATTGGAATTCACATCACTTTAGTGCGAATTCATGAGGCAATGGTGGACATTTTCATGGAAGAAAAGACTCGACCTCGATGTCCAAGAGAGGGTAGAGGTCAGGGCAGGTGGTTTGTCACAGAATCCCGAGAGGGGGTGGGGCCGGGGGAGAGGCCACGCCTCCTCACAGTGACCACGCGCGTTCTGCTCCCAAGGACAGAGCACTGGCCTTTGCAGTATTCAAAAGCTGGATCTGGACCAATGAGACAGGAAAGAGAAGGATCCGAGGAAGGCAAATATAGCCCTTCTTGTGAGTCTGAGTGTGTGTGTGCATGTACGCACGTGTGTGCAAACGTAAGCACGTGCACAGATGTAATGCATGTCCATACATGTGCATTTGTGTATGTGTGCATACTGACCCATTTTAGATGGCATAAGAGGGCTCTGGATATGAGAAAGAAGAAAGCAGGCAACAATGCTCATGTGACAGCATCTCGGGAAGCCTTGGGACATGTGGTGTATCTGGCATCGGAGGGGAAGAGCAGACGGAAGACAGGCAGGATTCAGGTGATGCTGGCCTGGGCTGGACCTGTGGCAGCTCTCACTCTTCCAGCCTCAATTGCTCTTCATGAAGCCTCTTAATGGTAGATCAACTGAAACGCTCCCTTACCTGAGGCACATTTACTTCCACTTAGCCTCCCCCAGGCTCTCCTGGAGGATCTGCTCATCTCCATGGGCATCCCATGCACGTGTTTTGTAGATGGCGCAGAAATGCCTGGGAAGATCTGGTTGAGCTTCACCCACTGGCAGGTGCACACGTACTATTACCAACCATTGCCTGCAGTTCGGGAACCTTCACAAACAGAATTTCTCTCTGAACAGACCCTCTGCACTCCCAATACGAGGCACTGATACCACAGCACAACCATGGGCACGTGCTGGGATGGAGAATGGGGACCAGGCCTCCCCATCAGTGGCTCCTGCCACACACTCAGCCAGGCGCCTTGGACAGCCTTAGAGGGCAGAAGCCACACGAGTCCGTGTGGCCACCAGCAAGCAAGATCCACCCGATCCTGGCTCTCTGATAACCCCAGCCACAACGACCTCTAAATCTACTGGGCAGGCAGTTCTCTATCACCTGAAACGTAGCGTGGAAGAGGCCATTTCACAGGCCTGTATTCAGAGCCTAGCCAGGCTTCCTTTTCAATAATTGTCTTTTCAGCAGTGGACACACAGGCCGATCCCTAGCATAGGAGTCAGAATTCTGGGGTTACCAACTTCTGCTCACTCTGGATATCCCTCTGCTTTCACTTGTGCATCTGTCATTGGGTCCTATTTTGACAGCAGGACCTTTTCCTTTTTTATAATTTTTCTTTTTATTTTTTTTAGAAACAGGGTCTTGCTCTGACATCTAGGCTGCAGTGCAGCGGCGCGATCTTAGCTCACCGCAACCTCAAACTACTGGGCTCAAACAACCCTCCTGCCTCAGCCTCCTGAGTACCTAGGACTACAGCTGTGAGCCACCACACTTGTCTAATTTTTTTTTTATAGGGATGGGGTCTCACCGTATTGCCCAGCATGGTCTCGGACTTTTGGCCTCAAGTGATCCTCCCACCTCAGCCTCCAAAGTGCTGGGATTACAGGCATGCGCCACCATGCACTCCTTTTTGAAAACGCTATATAGCTCACATCAGAAGAGGTGCTAGGAAGATGGGATGAGAAGATGACAGGAAATGACCACTTACTGACTGCTAGCAACATCTCCACACCTCCCTAGGATTTGACTCCTATTTCAAGTTGTATAACTTCAAGCATATTGGCTTATGTAGTGTAGATATATGATTTTAAAAAGACCACTCAGAGCTAATACGTTCATAATCATCATCATTGTGCGCTGAGATCAAAGTCCAAAGTTATTTTATTAAACATATGAAAACACGTCTTTCACATCTTTGTGAGGATATTAGCATCAATTTCTTCTTTTTTTTTGTTTCTTGAGACAGGGTCTTGCCCTGTCATCTGGGCTAGAGTGCTGTGGTGCTATCATAGCTCACTCATCCACCACAATAGCTTTGTGCTATCACTCAAGAGTTTACGGCAACACCTTTGATAAGTAACACTTTCTCTCTTTCCTGAGCCACACATGATAAGTGTATACTTATGAACAACGACAAGATTTTGTTGTTCTTGATATCTTGGGCTCTTGATATCCTGGGATCAAGAGATCCTCCTGCCTCAGCCTCCCAAGTAGCTGGTACTACAGGCATGCACCACCACATACAGGCAGTTTAAAAGATTTTTTTTATAGAGACAGAGTCTCGCTTTGTTGCCCAGGCTGGTCTCGAACTCCTGGGTTCAAGCAATCTTCCCACCCTGATCTCCCAAAGTGTTAGGATTATAGGCATTAGCCACTGTGCTGGCAGCATCAATTTCTACATCAAGTGAGAGCAAATATCAAGGGTTGGATTTTTGGCCAAAATGTATATTTTAACCACCTCTATCTTTTTTCTCTATAATACTGAAAAATCTATGGTATTATTTGAAAATCCTGAGATAAAGGTAGCTAGACAGACACAGGCTCACAATCATCTTGGATTATTCTGTGGCTTTTGGCATAAACCCACACTTTGCCTATTCTTCGTGAAAGTCTCAATTGTTGCAAGAAACAACAAACAAAACCCCAAAGTAACAGACCACCCTTTGTTGCCTTTTCTTCCCTGGAAGAATTATGGACAGAAAGCCCCAGTGCTTGGTCAATTCAACAACTGGGAGACAGAGCCTGTTAGGAGCCAGTCAGAGGTTCCACGCATTCATTGCACTCCACTGTCGATAGAGCTCTCATCTCCTGTCTCCTACACCCACGTTTAAAATTAACAAATATTTTTTTCATAGGTTGCCTGTCTTCTTCTGATTGGCAGTTTAACTAAGACACAGCGAAATGCTGGACTTGGAAAACACTCCCTATATTCCCCCTATATTTCCTGCTCTGACAGGGTCACTGAGTTGTTTTTCTGACATGACCTTCCTGTGCTCACTGCACCAAGAAGAGGGGGGCTGCTCCATCCCAAGTTCCCTGTTTGCTGCAGATGTTTGGGCACTCCCATTCATCCTTCCAGGAAATGTGAACTTCTGGGCATCAAGTGCAGACAATACCCATGTCACACATCATGAAGAACACCCAGTAAGACAATGCATTTGAAAATACTGAGGACTTTGAACGTTGTATAATTAATAGCTGTTTTTCTTATTCTCATAACATTTACCTTTCTCTCTTTTCTGTTTCTATTTAACTAATAATCAAGGAATCTAGTCTGAGATATTTTCTTTGAGTGACTCTTGTTTCTTCTAAAATATCTCTACTTGTACTTAATGTTAAGAGTCATAGATGTGACTATTCACTCATCTACCACAATAGCTTTGTGCTATCACGCAGAGTTTACAGCAACATCTTTGATAAGTAACACTTTCTCTCTTTCCTGAGCCACACATGATTAGTGTATACTTATGAACAATGACAGGATTTTGCCATCACCATCTTAAAAGTCTCACTGTAACATTGAAGCAGAACAGTGTTAATGAGAATGTAATTCTCCAGGGCTGTATCTGTCAAACAAAACCAGTAGGTGGTACTTTGATTTGATTCTTTTTTTCCCTTATGGCCTTTTGAGGGCCAATAGCAATTGATTCAGCATGAAAACATTTTAACACAGCTAATAAGATGACAAGTGGCCCCAAACTCAAGTCCCCCGTGCAGCCCCCATGCACTTGAATTTCAGCCTGGCATGTCTGCATCTCCCTCAATTGTCTCATGTTTCTTATTCATTCATTTATGTATTCATTCAATGTGTTGGGTGCTGAGTCTAACAAGATAAAGTAATGCCAGGTCCCTGCTTTTAGGGCTTAGAGTCCATTATGAGGAGATAACCAGGCATATTGCAGCTGCTGGGGCAGAGGATGTGGAGCATTCAGGGTCTCTCATTCTTGGTACTGCTGGAGTCTTGGGCCAGGTAATTCTTTGTTGTAGGGTCGATACTAGAATGGAAGGAAGTCAGCAGCACTCCTGACCTCTACCCACTAGATGCTAGGAGCACCCCATTAGGAATGACAATAAACTGTTTCCAGACATTGTTAAATGTCCCCACAGGAGCAAAATCACTCCTGATTGAGAACCACTGGTGTATAGAACATAAAAAGTCAAAGCCAGGAAGAATCAGTTCCTTCTTTATTCATTCAGCAAACGATTGCTGCAAGACTTCCCTGGATCAGGAACTGTCCTGGTGACTTGGACTGCAGAGCTTTCTAAGAAGAATAATTCTGGTCCTCATGGAACTTATAGCCCAGAGGGTATGATGGATTCTACATTAGGGAAGAGAGAAAAAAAGGAGAGAGAAGAGGGGTGGTGGTGGTGATTTGTGCGTTGAGAAAGATTTCCACCGGCAATAACGTAAGCTGAGCCTTGAAGCATAGGTAGGCAGGTGTTTACCAGGCTATGGTGGGAAAGGATAAGGGGTCTCAAAGTGAAGGCGTGAAATGGCTCACTATACTCAGGGAATGATGGACAGATGCTGGGGGTGGAGGGTTGGGCACAGAATTTAAGTGTGTCTGTGTGTGTGTGTGTGTGCATGCTTGTGTGTGTATTTGGCGGGGAAGGAGTTGCATAATTCAATAGACCTGGCTTCAAATCCCTGTTCCAATACTTCTTGGCTGTGTGACCTTGGGTGAATCACTTAACTTCTCTGAATTTTGATTTTCTCATATGTAAAATAAGCATTATAATAGTATTGGACGGCACTGGATTCTGTAAGAATTTAATGGTAAAACATATAAGATGCTTGGTGCAATGCCAGACACAGGGTGAACACAGTAAATGGGGCTTCTTATTTTTTAAACTATCATGGAAGTTCTTCTCCTTTGGTAAAGATGGTTTCATCCTGTCCTCTTGAAAGAACACACAACATTTCTGTCTTTTCATGTAGATTTTATGACTTATTCTGTCACAAAAATGTCCACAGGCAAATTCAGTATATTGCATTTACATGGCTTGTTTCTTAGCCTTTTGAGTTATGCCTGTTTTAATAGGTTGACATTAATTCTATACTTCTCACTGGATTAGATTTTTTCTTCTCATTCCTTTTCTTTGCAAACATACTTTCTTGTTATTTTTGTGTTTCATTTGCCTGTGAATTACAGACTTTTGCCCTCTAAAAATAGTTAAAATTTCCAGACTCCTTATGTAAAGTTTTGAGTTTCCTGAACTCATTTCCTGAGCCAAAATTATAGAGCTGATACTTGTTTTTAAAGTCTTTGAAGGTGTAATTGTCAGTCTAAAAGCACTCATAACCTTGAACTCCCTGACGTAGGTCGTAAGCATGTGCAGGGCTCATTTTAGACTTCCCCTGAAACTTCTATTTGGGTTCTATTTGGGGGCAAGAATTAAAGCTCACTAGGCTCTTGGCTTGAGGATAAACCAGTGCTTGCAAGCATCTTTCAAAGGAGGTCCGCTTTAGAGACACTGGGGATTTCACCTTTCTTTTAAGGTTTAATGTTCAAAGCAAATCCTAGAAAAAAATCAACTTGTAAGTTTCTAAAGGGCAAATGAGACTCTACAACAGATCAGACTCTTCTAAGAAACACATTCCTAAATCAGACCAATGACACGTAAGCCACTACCAAGCAGGGGACTTCAGCTGGATCTGGTCCAATGAGACAGGAAAGAGAAGGATCTGAGGAAGGCGAATATAGCCCTTCTTGTGAGTCTGAGTGTGTGTGTGCATGTACGCATGTGTGTGCAAACGTAAGCACGCGCACAAATGTAATGCATGTCCATACATGTGCATTTGTGTATGTGTGCACGTGTGCTCATTTGTGTGTTGTGTGTACTTACATGTATCATGTGACATGTGAGCATGTGTGTTCATATGTGCACACGTGGGTGACTATGGTGGTTACATTCAAACTGCACGGACAGATGTGCGCCTCCCTGCTGTGGAATGGCTGCTGACCAGAGCCCACCCTAACCTGAGGGAAGGCTCTCGGCTCTCAATGGAGTGCAGGGAGCCCCAGGCCACATGAGCCAGTTTGATGGGTGGTTCCTTTGCACAGAGAGAGCTTCAGTCTGATGGGCTCTGAATCTGTCAGAAAACCACCCAGCACCAACCAGTGCAGGGAGGGGACAAGCAGAGATGGCTGAGAGAGCAGAGACAGGGAAGGGGGAAAAGGACAGGGTGCTGTTGGAGCTGATGAGCCTCTAATGACATCATGTGGAGGTTTTGTCTGAAGCTCAACCACAGAGACTGCCGTGTCTCCACCCTGCCCATAAGTGCCGCAGTGACTGCTCCACGTGCAGCTTGACTCTGAATCGCAGCTGCTGCATGGCTGTTTTCACATCCCATCTCATTAAATGCTGGCCTGGGCAACCTTTGTGGTGAGAAGGAAACTGTCTTCCATCAAGCCCCTTGCCAAGGGCTATAGAAGAGCTGGGTTCAAATCAAGGGCTCCCGAGACTGAAGGCTGAGGCACCACAGAGGACCACACATGTGGCCCCAGGGTGCCACGAGGGGCGAGACCAAAGAGAGGTAGCCTCAGGGCCAGGGCCTGTAGAGGGGCCCAGAATCCATCAAGGAGGGGGCTGGAGGCAGCCATATGGGCTGGGCAGCTCCCTCCAGGGAACCAGGACTTGTTGTATGCAGACCAGCCCTCCCTGCTCACCCCTCCAACGCCACCACGGGGCACTCAGGCTTCCGCGCTCCCCATTGGGTTTCACTCAAAGTTTGTGTCCAATATGGTTTGGGTTCCTTTCATCATTTAGACAGCCAACAGCAGACTCATTCATACGCACCCCCTGTGACTAGCTGTGATTTAGTTCCTAGATCTGGTAGCTAAAAATAGTGTTGGATGGTTTCTGGAAAGTGTCAACTCGAAATAGTCACCTCGGAAGCCATAAACTTGATCTTTTGGTTACACTTTCAGAACACACTGTTTGCCTTAGAGACCTGTTGACTCACGCCCAAGCCAAACACAGACAGGCGACCAGCGAAGTGGCTTCACAAAGTAGATGACTACAGCATCCCACTGGATCTGAGGTGTAGAGGACAGTGCATTGGAGGGTGGGGCATGAGGGGCCATGTGGCTGTGTGGACCAGCCACACAGGGACCAGCCACAGGGGGACCAGCCCATGGCATGGCTTTGGGTAGAAAAGACCACTTCCCTCCAGGTGGAGTGTGGCTGTGCTCCCATCTTGATAGAGATACATAGTTTCTACAGAAAAAAATGCACTGGGAAACCCATTCCCATTATAGTGAAATTTCTCTCTCTAGTGGGAATGTTTGCAGGCCTGGAAGTGGGGACAGTAGGGCTGTGAGTGTCCAGGAGAGGCGAGCAGAGTCCCAGTAGGTGATGGGGTGTCCTCAGGAAGAAGGCTGGTTACGTCCTGCTGACCCACAGGGAACACGGTCCTTCACTCCAAACCTCCAAATGCACCTTCTGAGCATCACATCTGTGGGCTTCTCATTCTTCTTTTTTTTTAAGACAGAGTCTTGCTCTGTCACCTAGGCTGGAGTGCAGTGGCGCAATCTCGGCTTACTGCAACCTCCATTTCCCAGGTTCAAGTGATTCTTCTGCCTCAGCCTCCCACGTAGCTGGGATTACAGGCCCGCACCACCACACTCAGCTAATTTTTTTTTTTTTTTGTATTTTTAGTAGTGACAGGGTTTCACTGTGTTGGCCATGAGGGTCTCAAACTCCTGACCTTGAGTGATCCACCCACCTTGGGCTCCCAAAGTGCTGGGATTACAGGTGTGAGCCCCACGCCCAGCCAGGGCTTCTCATTCTTAAAAGCGAGCCTGAGCCTGCCGTGATGGGTAAGAGAGTATACCGAACAGTTAAGCATGTCTTTCGTCTATGGGTGCTGACAAGAGCATTGGTCTGATCAGAGAGTGTTGCACTCGCAGCAGGGAGGCCTTGCTGGCGTGGTGGGTAGTATGTGGCCATGGATGTGCCATTTCCCACTTGGAGCTGGGAGACAAGATGAAAACATGTGATATCTCTGTAGAAGCGGGTGTCCTCCAGATGAGAGCGCCTCTGCCTGGGCCCTGCTGATGCCGGAGCTGGGTCATTCCTGGCTGGAGGGCTCCCATGCACGCAGGGTGTTCTGCAGCCTCCGTGGGTCGTTCCCAGCAGTGTGCACCAAGGGATTCCGCAGCCTCCTGGCCTCCATTCTCTGGATGCCATTAGTACCCCACTTCTGAGTGGTGGCAACCAACAATGTCCATGCATATTGCCAAGACTCCCTAGGGGGCTGAATAGCTGTGGAGAAGCCCTGCTCTAGATGGTGTGGGGAGTGGACCATGGGAGTGCAGAAGGGGGCACCTAACCGGGCCTGGGCACCCAGACGGTTGGAGGAGACTTCCACGAGGAGGTGGTTCAGGAGCTGAATGCAAAAGACAAGCGGCAGTGAATCAACCAGAAAGCAGGAGGGGGCAGCAGGAGCAGACACCAAGGGAGGGCGGGCAGTGAGCAACTGGAGGCTCCTAGGAGCCGAGCTTGTTGGGGATTTGGGGAGGGGAGGCAGGGGTGGGAGGTGCCCTAGTTTCCTGGGCCTGCTGGAACAGAAAACCCTAACTAGGAGCTTAAAACAACAGAAATGCACTCTCTCACAGTTCAGGCAGCCAGAGTCTGACATGCAGACGTGAGCCTGGGGGAGGGTCTGTTCCAGGCCTCCTTCCCAGCGCTCGGGGGCTGCCGGCACCCTGTGTGCCTTGGCTTGTGGGCACGGCGCTCTAATCTCTGCCTCCACTGCCACATGGTGTTCTGTGTGAATCTGTCTCCGTATCTGTCTCTGTTCCCTCTTCTTACAAGGACACCAGTCATTGCATTAGGGGCCACCCTAACCCAGCAGGACCTTGTCTCAACTCGGTGACGTCTGCAAAGGCCCTATTTTCATATAAGGTCACATTCACAGGCACAGGGAGTTAGGACTTCAACTATTTTTGGGAGGACACAACTCTGCCCACAGCAGGCATAAAGCTGACAGAAGGGCCTTTCACCCGCTCCTCCGCACTTGGAGCATCCTGCAGGTGGTAGCAGACCAGGCCAGGTTTTCCTTGTGGATGGGTCATTTGGGAGGCAGTGTGGCCAGTCAGATTTGAGGTGTTGGCCAATTAGGTGATCGTCATGGTCCAGAGAAGATGGCAAGGGCCTGGCAGAAGCCACTCGGGTGAGTCCAACTAAGGTCATGTGGGCAGGACTGGGGGAAGGATCAGTGGGAGGCCTGAGCCCCTCCCGGCTTCTGACCCAGGAGGAACAGGTTTTCAGGATAAGATACTGAGTTCTGTTTGGATTGGCTGGCTTTGGGGTGTGCACAGAAACCCAGGCAGGAGATTGCTGGGTATAGCAGTGGGAGCTCACACCGGGGAACCTAAATAATGAGTATGGAGAGGCTCCGCAAGGAGGGGCATGCGGGGAGGGGAGCGTGCCTCCGCTTTGCTCTCTAGCCATAGGCCTGTGAGCAGGTCACCCTCCCTGCACCTAGCGCTGCACCTGTGTCACATACCTGCCCATACCTCCTGCATGGGGATAATGAGCACCCACTGTGCAAGGCGAGATGGGATGGAGGTGGTGGGCCACCATGCCCAGTGACACAGGGCCAGGCCTGCAGAGAGACGCTGTCTTACGAGCAGGCTGTGTGGTCTCAGGCAGGTATGTTTGGCTGGAGACAGTCAAGAGGAGAAGCAAGAAACCTAGGAAAGGGGGATTAGGGCGGGTGCAGCTGCAGCAAAGCATGCACAGGTGAGATGGCCCGGGAAGCACCCGCCGGGCCGACCCTTGGAAAACACTCATCTGAGATGTGTGATGGTTACTTGGTTTATAATAATATCAAGACTTTAAAAACTCTTTTTGACCTTATTATATATATTATTTTAGCAATCTCTGCACATTAAAAAAAAAATCTGGTTCTTTAAAAAAGTGCAGCTTAGCCACGAATAAGTCCAAAGAGAGCAACCTGTATTCCCCAGAGCTTTATGGAATACTTGCTGCCCCTCAGACCTTGAGCTGGGTATTAGGTAATGCCGGCACTCAGAAACTGTCACTTAAAATTGTGAAACCTCTCAGGACCACAAAGCCAGCATCAGTTTCACGTAAACTTCAGTGCTATTCATCAGGAATGAAAGTGAAGCCACTCTACTTAATAGTATACAAAATCCTCCAGTTCCGGCAGCACCAAAGGCAGAGTTCATGGACGCTTACAAAACAGTAGCGCTTGCCTCTGCATTTTAAAGAAAGTTCTAGTGAGTACTGAATCTGTTTTGAAACAGATGGTACTTTCTTGGAGGAAGCAAGCCCAGAAAAAGGAACTTTTTGCTAAAAATGTAATGATATGAGATAATCCTGTCAAGGTTAGTTTTTGGAGATCCCACTAATACTTTTGCATAAGCAGCCGGTCCCAGTGGGTTTCGTTAACGTGCACTTTAAGACAGGTAAGTGACAGACATGCTCGTTAACGGCATGGTGGTGGCTGTGTCGAGGGCTGTCTGAGCCAGATCCTGTTATCAGCATGGGGCAGACACTCTCACTAAACCATGCCAGGACCCTCTACCAGGTGGGTGCCACTGGCATCAGCCGTATTTTACAGACGAAAAAATGGAGACACACAGATCAATAAGGTGCTTGGAATCCCTCAGCTAGGGAGTGCCAAGAGCCAGGATCCCAGTGCAAGAATTCCCGGCTTTGGAGGCCACATTCTGAGCCCCAAGGCCAGGCCAGCTCTTAGAAATGTGGGGGAGGGTCACAGAGTTAAGAGAAGGCAAACAGGATACTGACTACTCAAAAGAAAAAAAAAAGTGACCGTCTAGCTGTCCCCCCTGGTGTGGGACGCTCCTCTGCCACCGCTTCCCTGTGTACCTCTCACCGTCATCTTGACAGGGAGCTCCCGGCCAGCCGTCCTGTCATTTGCCACATGGTTTGTGTAAGCCCCGAGATTACCAGGGCCCTGAAACTACCTCTACCACATAGATTCTGGTCTTTGCTGCACATGTGAGGGCCTCAGTACATGCTGCCTGCCTGACGCAGTGGACAGGGTGGGTGACCTCCCCGGTGAGTCTCTGTTCCAAGATGACAGGGGCAGTCTGTGTTTTCCATTTTTGCCAGGCCCAGAATGCAAAAGGAACCTGCTTTTCATGGGCTGGACCTAGGACGCTGCACCCCACTCTCCAGGCTGAAACGCTTACTCAGAACAAAGCAGCCCCTGGCCCATGTTTTCTCCTTGTGAGATCATTCCAGCTGTCTGCATGTAGGATTCTGGAGAAGTCTTCAGGAGCGCACCCCCGCCCCTGTTATAATGGACAGACTCACCGGAGGGCACAGACATCAGCACCCCTTTGTTTACTTCAACATTTCACTCCTTGGATTTGGCTCCATTAAGACACATGTTTCCCTGACCAGTCGCAGAGACCCCCGCTTTCTTCCCGAAGTTGCCCGCAGTTGGAGTCAGCTCTGTGCAGTTGGAGTCAACTCCTATGCTCAGTGAGTGATTTGCAAGAAACAATGGTGTTCTCCTACCCAACCTGACCTCTTAGATCTGAATCTGGTCAGCTCTCTCCCATGCACACTTACTCTTCCTCACGGTTCCATGTTTTTCCTCCTCCTTGGAACACATACTGAACAGGGAGAGAAGCCAGGGCCATCGCTGTCTCAGCCCACCCACTATGGTGGCTTAATTCTCACTTCTGCCCTCCTGTTCTGGCTCTGCTCACTCAGCTGTGTGGCCTCCCATACTGCGTGTGTCTGGATGCCCACGGCTGCCTCCACCCTGCCACATCTTCCTGATTTCAGCATTGGGCACTGGGGATCCAGCACACTCCCTACGCTGCACATGATAGCGGGGAGGCCCCCAGCACAGGCAGCTCTGTCATGAAGCCCGGCCTTCCTCACTCCCAGGAAGGATGAAGCCCCCGAGCAGGAGGGAAGCAGAGCCGAGTGGGGGGTGCCAGGGAGACTAGATGCACTGATGGGCACCAACTTACCACGTCTCCTGCCTTTTGCCTGTTTCCCGACAGAATGCATCTGCGTCTCCTGGAATCTCTCTCTCCTGTGCACAGGCAGGAGATCATCCCCCTGCAGCCCCACACCCTTGCCTGTGTTCTGCTGTCACTATGATCACCCCCACCATAGGGTGATCAGGACACTTCATTTCACAACTGCCATAGCCCAGCCTCGTTTGAACAGTTGTCTCAGCACAGATAGTAGATGCGGCAATGCCGCTGAAGGGAAAGTCCAAAGAATGAAGGAGACCAAGAACGTCACTAGAAAATGTGACAGGAATCAGAGCCTGGGAATGAATTTGTCAAAACAGAGGGCAGCCACCATCCACTCTCTGCCCCTGCTGGCAGGAGCTTCACGACTTTGACCAAAAAGCCCGAACTTAGTTGTTGTGGAAAAATTGCATCAAGAAGGAACACATGATTTTCATAGGCAGCCCAGGTAAATGGCACTTGGTGCCTTTCACTGCTGAGCTGGCTTCAGGGAGGCTTTGCGCTTGACAGTGGCAGGTCACGGCTGCACTCTCTTTCCAAGCCACGTTACTTACAATGACAGAGAACGCTCATGTCACACAACACGCTCAGCAGTGGAGCTTCACAACGCAGAAGGAAACTCAGCAACATCAAATAAATGCAGCTAATGAGATGTTTGATCACTGGAAGTCTTCAGATATATTTTCAGGGAAAATATCAGTGTGAAAATGTTATGATTTGGGCACAAATTCTATAAAAGATAGGTTACTTTTTTGAACAGTCTGTTTTTGCAATAAGAACACAGCAATAACAAGACTCTACATGGATTATTTACTTCACCTACTTTGCTACTTTTCTCATTTTTAAGAGCGGGAACTGTGCTTATAAAGATGTGAGATTTCATTTCTGCCCCTAGAGATCCCAAATACCTGCCAAGCAGGTGTTTGACTTTGTTCTAGGAGGATGGTTTCTGGGAGACACCAGGTCAGTCTGTTGTCTGTCTTTCTTGTGGCATTGAGTGAAGCTGAAACTCGTGCAATATGGGAGGTGGATGAAATATCCTGGAACAGCTTTGCACATGAGATTGTTTCCAAAGAAGCATTCAGATTTGCTCAACAGTCCACTTGGTCTTTGGCTTACACGTGCCATGTGGGAGAACTCTTGAAATTCATATCTGCAGCCTCTCCCTGCCACCCAAATGCCAATTCCACACACCCGCGTCCTGCTGGACACTTCCACCAGGCCAGCAGCTGCTGTCTCCATGTGGACGCTGTAACATCCAGTTCATCAACGGTCTCTATTTTAACCTCTTTATTTTGAACAAAGCCCCACTGACTTCTAATCAACCATTTCTTTAAAGTCTGGAATGTCACCAAAAGCCCAGATCCAGCCTCTTGGGTTTTGGAGGTGGAAGTGGTGGTTGTAGGGACTCTGGGTGCAGCTTTCCTCCACAGGCTGACCTCCAGACGCACCTGTCCTCAGCAGGCTGACCTCCGGGCGCACCTGCCCTCAGCGGGCTGACCTCCGGGCGCACCTGCCCTCAGCGGGCTGACCTCCGGGCGCACCTGTCCTCAGCGGGCTGACCTCCGGGCGCACCTGTCCTCAGCGGGCTGACCTCCGGGCGCACCTGTCCTCAGCATGTGGACCTCCGGGCGCACCTGTCCTCAGCGGGCTGACCTCCAGACGCACCTGTCCTCAGCATGTTGACCTCCAGACGCACCTGTCCTCAGCATGTTGACCTCCAGACGCACCTGTCCTCAGTAGGTTGACCTCCAGGTGCACCTGTCCTCAGCAGGCTGACCTCCAGTGCAAGGGGTTGTGCTCTGGATACAACTTGCCAAGAATCTTTGACATGACTAAAGGGTGACTTGGTCGCAATGGTGCTCCTTCTACATCAATCAGGCTGACTGGGAGGAGGTCACGGCAGGGCCCAAGCTCAGTTCGTGAGGCCCAGTGAGGCCTGGGGGGCAAGTGGAGGTCAGGATGGAGAAGCACACAGGTGGGCTGTTTGGGACACTGTCGTGGTGATCACTGCCCCTGAGGCTGTGAGCACTGGTGTGGCTATGGGGGTGTGTGGAGGGTCCTCCTTGCTGCCCCTGTCCCTCCCCAGGGCACCCTCACGTGACTGTGGACCTCCAGCACTGATGTGGGCTGGTGGTCTGTGGGCTCCCATGTGAGCCATGGTGGTGAGGATGGGGTGAAGGTAGGAATTTCAGGGTCCCCAGAGTTGGGGTCTGGTTTCCAAGGGGAAGGAAGTGTTTCCACCTCTCTCTATGCCAAGAGGGGACCACTCCTGCCCTTGTGAATAGCAAATCGTTATTGGTGGCAGCTAGTGTCCAGTGAAGACAATGCAGTTTGTTTTCATAAATCTCAACTACATTTTCCTGCTGAGGAAACCAATTAATTAGTAAGTGGGTGTCTATCACGTGACATGACCAAAGGTCACTCCAGGCAATGAAAGGAACCAAAAGGTCCTGGCACAAACCTGCCATGCATTCACAGGGTGCATTTCGCTTTCTGCAGCAGTTCACAAATAATTATATGGTAAGCTTAGGAGCAGCCAAACAGTGTATGCCTGAGAGGTGCTGCAAGTGGCTCTTCAACTGGGGCCGCCAGAATTTTCAGTTTTATGAGGTCATTGTCTTGCTGAGTCAGGACAGCACAGCCCTAGCAAAGCTTCTTCCTGCAGCAACACCAACCCAGAAGCTCCGTGACCCAGGGGGCAAACCCAAATACAGTCTTAAAATGGGATGTTTTCCCCCATGGGAAAATTAGATCTTCAAGTGCTGAAGAACCTTTAATAACCAACCCCTTCATAATAAACTGGACCATGCTTGGTGCATCTGCCCTGAGGGCACCACTTTGACCGTTTTGTGCCTTGGCTGCTCCTGAGGTGCTACTGAGGTGCAAGCTGCAGAGGCAGTGGGGCGTCCCATCTGCATAAACATTGGGACCCCCTACCTCCCTTCTCAGGCTCCGCCCTCTAGGAAGAAGGGACCCCCCAGTGCCACTGGCTCCCTGAGCTTTCCAGATCCTCATCCATGACTAAGCAGCCATACCTCACTCTGATTTTGAAGTCCCCAAAGTGTTTTAGCCATATCAATGGACGTGATGCACTTAACATAAGTTATCCTAATATACTTGAAAAAATCAGTGTATTTCATAAAGCATTCTTTCCGACAGGTCTTGGGGTCAAATCAAACCTGTTAGCAGGGGCCAGGCCCTGGAAAGCCTGTGTAGGTCTGCACCAGAGCCTTGTGGCTCTGACTGGTTCTCCAGCTTGCTCCACAGCGGTGGGGCTTGTCTTATGGGCAGGCTTATCTTCCTCTCCCGCTGCAGGCTAGGGGCCCATTCCCTTCCAGCACCAGGCAGAGCTCTGGCTTCAAGGCCAGAGTCTCATGCTCCCTTTATCATGTCCCTCCCTCCTTCCGCATCCCCTGCTCACACTTGCCCATCATCCAGGCCTGCCTTCCTACCCCTGTCCTCGGCTTACACTGGTTTGTTAAATTAAGAGCTCAGCGTAAGAATCCACACAGCAGTGTGCTGCAAATACTGGATAAAAGGAACAGACGGAAGCCATTTCAGGGCTACACAATATCATCTGCCTTTCCAGACTGGCTGGTGTTACGCAGGTAATGGTTCCAGTATAAATGAAACCCAGCACACACTTTATGTTTGCAAGGAAAAATAGGGCAAAGATACGGCATAAAATAGCTTACTCAGTGTAGACAAAGTGAGTTGGGGATCTTTGTAGAAAATACTGTGTTTTATTATCATAAAGTCTTAAGAATGTAATCGAGAAAGAAGGCGGATTCTAAATTCAAATTCCTAGTCTCTGGTTGAAAAGCTTAGAAAACTAAGGGACTGATTTTTATTGACCCAATAAAATTAATAAGAGATTTTCTATAAGCAACTATGATGATGGCTATTATTACTTTTAGGTCATTACTTTGGGAAAAGTTCTGATTTTAATTTTTATTTGTATTAGGGCATTGCAATACAGTCTTTGCTTTTTGATTAAGTAAGAATCATAGTAACCAGAGAAAGTAATTCAATCTGTGATTTTTATAAGTGTCACTGGAAATCTTCAAACAGCATTTATTTTATGATAGAATATAAGGAAAGCTGTGTCAGTCACTGCCTCAAGGACCTCACATATATACACACACTCAGTCCTCACACACAGGGGAAAGACTGCTCCAGCCACTCCTCATGATGGAGAAGCGGAGGCATAGATGTAAATTGCAGATGTAAATTGCACAGTGCCACGCAGCTGGTAGTCGCTGGAGGTGGGACGTGACCTGGTGGGACTGCAGCTGGGTTCTGGATTTTACAGCCCCTTCTCACCACTTGTGGTGATGGAACCTCCGAGTGATGCCCCACCAGGCATTATCCCAGTACTCAAGTGCTCGTTACGAGCAGCGCACCACTGCTCACCTGCCCCCTCTCGGGTGCTCAGCCTATTTACTGAGGAATGAATGACAGAGCCTGTGGAATTATTACCATGAGTCTGAAGGCCCCTGCATGCCACACTTAGAATTCCAAAGAAAGGATGGTACACATGTTGCCATTTTCCAAAATGTGTCCCACACAGTATTGCACACGTTACGTCACCTAATTCTCGCCCAAGAGGGATATGCACTTGTGATTTTTCAAATGATCGAGTATAGAATGAAAGAATGAAGGAGAAAGTAACTTCTTCATGTGGTCCATTGCGGACCATGTGATTTTTCAATTGTTTGTCAACAATTTTACTCTGAGCAGTGAACAATTGTTTCCACATGAGGGTGTGCCCTGAAATCTCAGCAGTTTAACACAGGAAAATCACGTTCTGGCACTGAGTCTGCTACGGGCCAATGTCTGCTCTCCATCTGGAGCACGTGGCTCCAGCCCCTCCTCATGATGGAGAAACGGAGACACAGATGTAAATTGCACAATGCCGTGCAGCTAGTAGGTGCTGGAGGAGAGACATGACCTGGAACTAGAGCCAGGAATTAGAGGCAGGAAGAGGTAGTGCCTCGCCAACCCAAGCCGCATCCCGGAACTGGAGCTGGAGCCCTGTGATATCTGAACATTGGCAAGAAATATCAGCACATTACTGGCTCTGGGAATTTTTCAATAAGGCCCCCTAAGCCAGGACTTCCCAACCTTCTCTGGCCATAGACTGCCCCCCTCCCATGCCATGCATGTACTCCTAGTTGTTAACATGGGTGCTCCACGCCGGATGGGAAATCCACATGCAGGCATGGGCGGTGGTGTGCCAGCCTCAGGTTGTACCGCTACACACCACGTGCACAGGCAACATCATTTTAGCCCTATAGGCTTAAAGCTTCTGCCAGCACTCAAATTCTGATCTCAGCTTCCCAATAAGTATCTTTCAGAAGGTAAACATTTTCAGAAAACTGGACTTTCAAAGTACAGTCTTTCAATTTTACTGAAAAGACGCTATGCAATATGTTATGTTTGCAGCCAATGATTTGTTGAAAACCTGTTGTAGAAGGCACTACAGATGTCAGAGGGAGCTAAGAAGCAAGTTATCAGAACTGCCCTTTTCCTAGTAATGGAAAAGTTAATCCCAGGTGTATTTTGTGATGTTTTAAATAGCATAAGAACAATCTTACAGATTAATTTTGCTGGCTTTGCTATTGTGATATTTACACTGGCTTGTGGTAAAATTCAAAGGTAACAAAAATCAAGCTTCTTCAATCTCCATATTTGAAGCAGCAAAAATCAGTTTTGTGCTGGCTTTGTTTGCCTGGCTCTCATGGTGCTGCGTGTTTCTGCATCACTGGGATGTGACTTTCTGTTGACCTCATTATTTGTAGATGCTAGAATTGCCTACATAGAAAATCCTAAAGGCTCAGCTATTTTTGAGGAACTGGATTTGGTAGAGAGCGTTAGCGCGCCACAAATAGCAGTGTGTGTCCTTACATTTCTGCCTCCCTTGCAGTCAGATGGGGGCTGTGCGGCCAGTGCTGGCCAGTGAGTGGTGAGCAGGAGTGGGCGTGTGTGTTTCGGCGCTGATGCCGACCTGTTCCCCTCGCCCTGCTGTCACCTGCTGCTGCTGTGAACTTGGAGGCCGTGTGCTCCAGATGGAGAGCAGACACCGGCCCGTAGCAGACTCTCTGCCAGAACATACTTTACCTGTGTTAAACTGCTGAGATTTCAGTGTACAAGCTCATGCAGAAATGAGAGTTCACTGCTCAGAGTAATATTCTTGACAAATAATGGAAAAATTACATGGTCCACACAAAGGTAAGATGATTTTGAAAAGGAAGAGCAGAAGGGGTCATAGTCTATTGGCTGTTGCAATAGGAGGCCACGTTCCTAAAGGCAGTGTAATATTTGTGCAGGAGCAGGAAAATCGGGGAACTGAGCAGAAGAGAGAATCGTATTCACATGAGACTGTCAAAGGGTAATGATGGCAGCAGAAAGCCATGGGAAAGACCAGGTGGCTCAGACAATGGGGTCAGGGAAAGTGTCTACTGTAGAGCAAGGCAGCTGGGTGTATACCTGGCAGCTCTCATGGAGAAGGGCTAGAGATGGATGAAATCCAAAATGCAAAATGAAAAGCTCTAAGGCCGGTGGGAAAAGGCTCAGGAGGATGCCTTGTGATGGGACGGTGAGGAAACGGTCTTCCCAAACAGCCTTGATCACAATATAACTTCTTCAAAATTAGGTATAGCTTTTTTCCCGAATAAAAGATGAGAAAGAGAAGAAGAGAAAGAAAATCTGGGGAGAAAATATTTGTGATGTCTAACACCTGCACAAGGAATTAACATCTCGAGAAAAGAAAAAATTTCTGGAAATTGAGAAGAAAAAGCTAGACAACCAGGAAACAATGTAAGGAAAGGAAAGAACATCAGCAGGACGCCTAAAGAAGCGACCTGGGTGGTCGACAAGTACGCAGCGTGGAGTACAGATCCCAGTAATCAGGGAAGCAGGAGGAAAGCAGAGGTTCGAAGCCCCTGGGTCCCGTCAAGGGGCAACATGGAGCGAGGAGGACAATGCCAGGTGTTTACAGGGAAATGTGTCGATCGGCGCTTCCAGAATGTCAAAGGCATTCTAGAAGTGTCTGGCAATACCTCGAGACCACCAACATGCTGAGGCTCATGTGCTTGTGAGCTCACTTCTGGGCATCAAGCCCAGAAGACCCGCTTGCCGGTGAGTAGCCATGTTCCTGTGACCACAAGGAGGTGGGAGATTGCCAGCATTCCCGGGGCAGTGGATGAGCAAAATGTGGTCAATTCACACCTTAAAAAAAATACGCAGGTGTGAAAAGCAATGGATCAAATGTATAAAGAGTGATACAGCCGGCTCGCCAGTCCAAGTCCTGGGTGAAATAACTAAGATTTGGAGCAAGGCACAGAGGACAGCACTGGCTAGGCCGATTAAACACACATGCATGGGATGCCATCACACACCTGACAAGACGAAGCGTATTTAGCAATATCTGCTAGAAACAGAATGGACTCCCATGGGCCTTGCATGGATGGACTGGTGGGCTAGCATTAACCTCTCCTTACTCCTGAGATGAAAAGTGAAAGTCACAATAAAAATGTGATTCACATGAATGTGTATACAAGAATTTATTATGCATGTATAAAAATGTGATAGTTTCTAGATACATCAATAACAACAGATTTGAAGATAAAATGAAAACAAGATCTCACTTATGGAATCAGCAAATATTATGCTCCTGTGTGGGGCAGCCTCTAAGCTGTTCCCCAAGTATCTCCAATTCCTGGTGTTCACTCCCTGTTTGACCTCCTTCCCCTGAGTGTGAAAGATCTGAGCTTGCTTCTATTGCATAGAGGATGGCAGAATGATGGAAAGTCACTTCTGAGATTAAGCTATAAAAGGCTGTGGCTTTGGTCCTGGGTGCCCTCTCTCTCTCTCCCCCTAGCTCCCTCTGAGGGAGGCCAGCTGCCATGCTGTGAGCTGCCCCATGGAGAGGCCCACAGGCAAAAAACTGAGGCCTTCAGCCAACACCACCCAGGAACTGAATCCTGCCACCAGCAACTGAGTGCTCATGGGAGCAAATCCTCCCGTCAGACCTCCGGATGAGACAGCAGCCCTGGCCACTGTTCCCCTGCAGCTCTATGACAGACCCAGAGTCAGAGGCACCCAGGCATGCAGCACTCAGATTCCTCAACTACAGAAACAAACTGGGAGATAAGAGATGCTGGTGGTTTCAAGCCACTGAGTTTTAGAATAATGGGCTATGCTGCAAGAGATAACAAATGCAGAGGCCTGGGAATCAACTTGACAAAAAATTCCTGAAGATAATAAAATAGGCTGGGCATGGTGGCTCATGCCTGTAATCCCAGCACTTTGGGAGGCTGAAGCAGGTGGAGATCATGAGGTCAAGAGATTGAGACCATCCTGGCCAACATGGTGAAACTCTGTCTCTACCAAAAATACAAAAATTAGCTGAGGGTGGTGGCATGTGCTTGTAGTCCCAGATACTCAGAAGGCTGAGGCAGGAGAATCGCTTGAATCTGAGAGGCAGAGGTTGCAGTGAGCTGAGATTGCACTACTGCACTCCAGCCTGGTGACAGAGTGAGATTTCGGCTCAAAAAAATAATAAATAAATTTAAAAAAGATAAGATAAATAACAATCAAATGAAAAATGGACCAAGGACAAAATGAGAAAGTCAAGTGGTCAAAACCCACTCCCCAAATCCCAAAGAAACAAATACAAAAGCCCCAACTGTATGAAAGATGCCACACCTGAATAAAATAGAAAGTATGTAAGCTAAAAAAGATGAGCTATGCTTTGCCAGTGAGATTGGGAAGTCCTGAAATCATCAGGGTTGGAGAGGCCTGGGAGGTTTCCAGCCTCCTGCTGCTGATGGGACTGGAACCCTGGGTAACCTGAAAGGCAATCTGGCAGCACTGTATCCAATCAATTTGGAGGGTGTTCCCGCCCTTTGATCCAGTACCCTGCTTCTGGGAGTTTCCTATGGTATTTAGAGTGCAAGGATCAAACGTGATATACAGTTCTTCCTTCCCTAAACAATGCAGGTCCCTGTGGGTTGTTTAGGGAGGGAAGAACTGGAGGCCTCCTAACTATCACCCGACAGGGCTGGCTCAGTCGTCCACAGCACCCTGCACCCTTGGGGGCTCAGCAGCCTTTTGAAGATTTAGTTGACCAGGAAGATGTCCAGAGACCTTATGAGAAAAGATGTGCATGCCTCAGACCATCCTGAAGAGCATGGGCCCACTGCTGAAAAAATCATGGTTACCTGTGTGAATGTGTGTGTGTGCATACACGTGTGTGTGCACGTGCATGTGTGCGTGTTCATGGGTGCAGAAAAACAGCCAGTATCTCTAACAGGTGGAATCATAAAACTTTTCATTCTCTACCTTAGCATGTACCATTTTCTATAATCAGAAAAAATTCTTAAGAGTTTTACAGGTTAGACAGTATGGCATATGCCATTATAATTCTGTGCACTGTCACAAAATTCGTGCTTTTCTCAGCCTCTTCATGAAATACCGAAGCACTGATCATCATGGCAAGAATTGTAAAATGATAACAGTAATAGTAGGAGCTATCACAGCATTATACAATTGGCTTGTTGCAGGCCTGGACACACATGGATCAGCTGGAGGTACACAAAGGCACAAGCCCTCTGGGAAGCACCAGGCTTCTGGGGGTCCAGCCTTCATTTAGAGGTCAAAGCCATCACACCATGTTCTGCTCTCTCAATGACCCTGAGCCTCCAGAGGAGCTCTGCGCTCAGTGCTGGTCCACACAACAGAGCTGCCACTGGACTTGGCACACCATGGCTCCTGCATCGCTGTGGTCTCAGCCTACAATCGCCGTAGACCACTGCAGGGTCCTGCCCGGCGTGGTCACAGTGTGTCCTCTGCATTCACTCTCATTGCGGAGGGGCATCTGATTCCAACGGAATAACATTTGTTCACCTGAACCAAATTAGAGCAATCTCCTTCTCTAATAAATTGTTATCATCATGAGGGCAGATCAAAGTTGGCAGCAACAGAGAAAATCTATTTATATTGTTCTCCATTTAATTGGCTTTTTTGGGTTAAGTGCACTTAGAGGAAGAAAAAAATCCCTACAGATCATTTAAATTATGACATTGTGAAAGTCAGGGATGTCATCCTGAAATTAAGATGTAAACATCTAAGTGATACTGTTTGAATAAAAAAATTTATGTGACTACTTTAAACATACATTTTCATTTTACAAAGATCCTTAGTGTGTGTATACATACACATATATATGTAAAATCTTAGGATATATACATACATAATTACATGCATATAAAATATATATAATCTGAATACTACAGTTCAATACCATAGCTTGTGTGTGTGTGTGTGTGTGTGTATACATATATATATATATATATGAGCCTTAGAGTATTAAAATATGCATAGATATAAAAATAGATTAAAATATTTCAATATAAATATAAAGATATAAAATATAGATTATGTTTATATACATATATATAATAAAGAACCCAGCCTTATATGATTTTGATGGACTCTGACATCTTGGAAGTTTATGGAAAATCCCTCAACTCATGAAGCCTCTGGGAGGGGTCAGCCTGGGTGCCTGAGCGTGGGAATGGTGCTTTTGTTACCTGCCCAGCTGTGCATCTGGACACATGAAGGTAACAAGTGATACGGAGAAGAAGCCAAAGCTCAGGCAGCTTTGCTGCCCTCCATCAATGCTGGTGGAAGAAACCAAGTTGGCCCTGCTCTTGTAGAGTTCAAAATTCCAAGAGGGCAAGAGACAGGAGGCCGGGCAAACAAGAACGCAAAGAGATGCAGAGGCAGTGGGCTAGCGGTGTGCACCTGTCCACTAGCCTCTGCGGGAGTCACCACGAAGCCCGTCCTACCCTCTTCTCAAGTCTAGTGGCAGACTGGTGGTGATAACTGAGCACATTTTAATGAATCTGTCTACTTCTGAGTAAAATAAGAATGCATGTAAAGTGCCAATGATGGAACACGACTGCTCTCTCTGATGCGCCTTGTGACTGGTCTGCTGTCTCATCCCAACTCCGGGTAGGTGCTTGTTCAAACAGTTTGATCAGTCAAATGAACAATTAATAATCATTTTCTGAAGTGACTAAGTCGAATGAGTAAAATTCTCATAAAAAGTAGAACTGAAGGCTTTCAGAAAGCATTTTCCATCTAAATTTGGCAAGACATTTAAAATGATGGAAATGATTAAGAAAAAGCATCAATTTGGTACATCAGCATCAAAATCAATAGACGGAAAATGATCACTTCAGCCTCCGCTCCTCACTGCAGGGCCACCTTCAAGGCTCACTGATGCTCCAGGCGGTTGTTTGAAATAAGAATGCACCAGTCAGCCCCTGATCCCCGCCTGGCCTGAATGTCTACACTGCCTGCCTGACTCCACCCCTTCACACTCACACTTTGCTTGGCGCCCCTTTCCTCCGTCCTCAGGACAGTGCACACAGCAGGATCATCCGTTCACCCACCCCGCCCTGCTGCTCCAGCTCCAGGGAGGATGGCCGGCTTCCCTGAGCAGTTAGCAGTGGTGAGGCCATGCTCTGAACCAGAGCGAGGGACCAGGGCAGGGGGCTCGCTCAGCCGGGACAGGGCATTTTCAAGCAGTGGCTGGAAAGGAAGGAGAGAAAGAAACACTGGTAACCTTGGCCACGTGCAGAGGAACAGCAAAAGAACAGGGAGGGGAGAGTTATAGAGACGGTGACAAGGTAAAGAGAGACAAAAAATAGTGTCATCCAGGGATAACAGGGAAACGGGAAAAGTGCCAAAGAAGATGGATCGAGTCCCTGTTCATTGATCTGGATGAGAGCAAGGAGAGAGGACCAGCAGGCAAGGCGGGAAGAATCCTGCAGGCGGAGGGGAAAGTCAGGTAAGAAACAAAGGTGATCTGGTGATCTGAAAATGGAAGAAATAAAAATTCTGGGACAGCTAAGAAGAGCAGAGAAGCCTGCAAAGACTAAAGTCTGTGAGGAGGGATGTGTCGGTGCTGCAGGAACAAAAGGGCTGGGAAGTAACACAGTCCGGGGGCGCAGGGCCGGCAGGCCGCGGGTGGAGAGGCTGGGGTGCGGGCGTGGCAGGGCAGATAGACGGCGACGTTTCTAAAGATAGACAGGCGGACATCTGAGATGCAAAAGCCACAGCAAAGAAGACAAATGACACCAATTCATATGTGCTTGGAAAGCAAGACTCTCCTGTGGCCTGAGCTGAGTCCTCCCAGATTCCTACGCTGACGTCCTAGTCATCAGCACCTCGGAACGACACTGTATTTGGAAATGGAGTCTTTATAGAGATGATAACCTTAAAATGAGATCATCAGGGTGGGACCTAATCCAATGGGAATGTGTCCCTCTAGGAAGAGGAAATCCAGACACAGGTAGAGGGGAGAAGATGACATCTACAAGCCAAGGAGAGAGGCCTCAGGCTCCAGCCCTGCCCACGCCTTGGTCTCAGGCTTCTCATGGAGAATGCATTTCTGCTGTTTAGGCCCCAGCCTGTGGGTACTTTGTCTCAGCAGCTCTCAAGTAATAATATAGGCTAACATAGGCTCCAAGAATCAAAGTCACAGTTGAATGGAAGGAGGAAAGGGGAGGAGAGGGAGGGAAAGAAAGAGAGAGAGAGATTATGAGGAGAGAACGAATTTACACAGTAGCATAGAGAGCTCCAGTCAGGGGAGGACTACAGTGAAATAAAGGAGAAGACATTTACAGAGAAGTCCTTTAAATGACATCCTTAACACCAAAGTACTCAACAATGTAAAGACCAAAGCCTCATGTGCCAGGTGACAGTCCCAGCCCCAGGACGGTCAGCAGACTCCTCCACTTACTGCCTCTCCACTCAAACACAAACCTCTCAAACTCCCGCCAGGTGGATTTTCTGGCAAATGGTATGATGACATTTACTTTTTGCTCATCTCCCAGGTTTCTGTTAGGAAATTAAAATACCCACTCCTATTTAGACTCAGTCTTACTACTGTCTGCCACTTCACTTGGCTCTGCAATCCATTAAGAAAAAGTTTAAGAAAACTAAATAGTTTCCAGTTCTGTTTCCCAACTCTGCTTAATTATGTAATTCTAAATATTTATTGTTTCTTTTAAAGGCCTAAGAAAACTAAAATGCTCGCTGTGTACCATGGCTCATGCTTGTTATCCCAGCACTTTAGGAGGCCAAGGAGGGCAGATCACCTGAAATCAAAAGTTTGAGAACAGCCTGGCCAAGATGGCGAAACCCCATCTCTACTAAAATTACAAAACTTAGCCAGGTGTGGTGGTGCACGCCTGGAGTCCCAGCCACCCGGGGGCGCTAAGGCTCGAGAATTGCTTGAACCCAGGAGGCGGAGGTTGCAGTGGTTGAGATTGTACCACTGCACTCCAGTCTGGGTGGCAGAGTGAGACTCAGTCTAAAAAAATTAACTAAAATGCTAGTTATAGTTAAAAAGTACCTGAGCCTGGAGACAGTGCCTCTGTAGTCATACATGAGGGTGCTATTGATAATCCATTGAGTTGTAGCTTCTTATCAAGGGACCAGCACAGATGGCCCTGCAGAGCTATGAATGCCATTGACTGCAAGAGGTTAAAATACCCGGAGCAGAAATTAGCTGCGCTCTAAGTCCCAATGAATCTCTATTTTTGAAACATCATTAAGGCATTTAAAATCCTACTGAGGGTGACCTGAGGCACTCAGTGTCACCCGCCATTGAAGCCCAGCGAAAGCAGATATGGCCCTCCCTGCCACCCCTGTAACACCTGCTGGCTGCCAGGATGTGACTGGCTCTGAGCTCCATACGTCGTCTCCTTGTTTTTTCTCTCTGACCTCCACAAACTGTTCAAGTCCTCCTCTAATTGAGAAGTGCAGTCAGCAGTGGCCAAAACCCTCAACTACAAGGCACTGAAATCAGCTACTTCAGATAAAGACCTTCAGAATCTAATCAGACACAGGAACAAACACAACCACCTCGTACGTGCTATGATTCTACAGGAACTCACTGGGAGCCATTTCCCCTTCCTTTTCGACCATCTTGCCGTCTTGAATTTGGGATTGCTTTTTGAGATGGGATTGTAGATCTTCTGTAGTTTCATTGTTCCTACTGCAGAAGTTAAAACAATCGTGTATTTGGAAGAGGATTTTCTCTGAGTGGTTAGCAGATGAAAAATGTTACCACAACTCAAAAGCATCACTGAGGTCTTGGTTTACAAGGGACCTTGTTCGCTAGGCCTGTTTCCCAGTTCTGCTGAATTACGTAAGTCTCAATATTTGTGTTTGTGTTTTTAAAAAAGCCCTTAGAAGGCAGAAAAATCACTCGAATCCGTGAGGCCGAGGTTGCAGTGGGTCGATCTCACGTCACAGCCCCCCAAGCCTGGGCCAAAAGAGCAAAACTCCATCTTAAAAATAAAAAAGCCCTTAGAATAATCTGAAACAAAAATTTGGTGCAAAATAGCAGCACAAATACGAAGCCTACCTGGGTTTTGGGAGACCTTCGGACCAAGGCCTGGTTCCCAGTCCTGCTGCTCACCGAGTGTGGGAGGGAGTGGTAGCCACAAAAGTCACAAAAATCAAGGACTTCTGCACCACACAGAAAAGTGAGGCCATCACCGTTTCCCAGCGCCTTCCTCACCCAAGGCCCTATACCAAGGATGTGCCTGGTTCTACTTCACCTGTTCACGCAGTCCTCTGTTCACTGCTGTCCTCCAAACTCAAATTCGTTCCCCAGCCTTTCCTTAGAATCACAGTATTGTACACTTAAAACATGTTGTCAAGCTCTGGAATAAATAAAAGAATTTACTCACCCCATTTCAGGGTGAAACCTTCCAGAACGATTACAAATATTTTTTTAAAATACTATCAATCTGTAAATATCATGACTTACTGATTTAAAGGAATAGCAGGTAATAGTGAAATACATGAGACTGAAGGGAGATAAAGAAAATTAAGATTGGGAGCAAGGTACTAATCTTCAGTGTGATTATGTCAAGAAAATAATAGCATCAAAAGAAAGAAGAGTCAGTAGCAAAGAAATGGATGATTCAGAGATGCAGACTTCTGAAAGCTTTGACTTATGAAAAATGCTGTCTTCCATTTATCATTCACTCAAACTGTGCTTGACTCATAAGACTAGTTAATTGCACAACATTATTTTTGTGAAGACCAAACAAATTACAAAATAGTCTTTCACCCTACGTACAGAAGCTGGAAATGTCAGAATCATTTTCCTGCAGCAGAAATCTTACATTTCCTCCAACCTCCCTGGGCAACTTAATTTAATGGCGATGTATGGAAGTTTCCAGAGAATTCTATGGGGAAAGTCCCGCAGGGATTTTGGGTGAGGCTTATTCTGCCCTAAGTGCATGCTGAGTGATGGTGGCCTTTTTCTTTCTCCAGCCCTGTGGTTAGTGGCCTCTCATACCTGGTACTTGGCAACTCCTACTTGATGATGCTTCCACATGAGATGGCATGGGGATGATGCCCCAGGGAGTTTTCACAAAGCAAGAGTAAGAGGAGCCGCTGGCAGCTCCTCGAGGAGCACTGCTCTGCTTCAGCCACGTGACCCTCGGGAGCTTGAGAACACAGGAACTGGCCTCACTCCTCAGTCCAGGATCCCTCCCTGGCCTGGGCTTCTGGGAAAGCTCACATGCCCTGTGCGTTGGAGAGCTGAACGCAATCAAGGGGTGAGGGCCCTGCCTGGCCCTTGCCCTTAACCTCAATGGCGGCCCCAGAGCTGCTGACAGGTCCCCCTCCTTTCTTGATCTCAGGCCCCTGACGCTCGGGGCAGCCATTGGCTGCTTTCTTCACATACTTTCTCCCACATTTGGGTGTTGAGTCCTAGGTTGAGCCTGTCTTTCCTGGTAGAGTCCTGACCGAGTCCCAGTTCTGAAGTCTTGGAGCATCTTCTGGCCACAGAGTCAGCGTGAGGCAGTCTGAAAGGCCTGTAAAGGTTAAATGACCATCAGCCTTGCTTGGGCTTGTCCAGTCTCCTGGCCCCCATCAAGGGCAATAAGGTCAAGTGCTGATCAACAGCTGCTGCAGAGCCTGCTGCATTCACCTTTCCAACAAAACTGGGGGTGCCCAGGGCTGTGAGAGCCTGCAGCTTATCCAAATGGGACATCTGGTGGAGCTGGGAAACCAGTGGGTCTCTGAGACCTCTAAACAGTGTGTGGCTGGAGTGAAGGTGGGGATGAAGGACCTTTAAGATTTTTCTGAGGATAGGGTGATCAGAATCATCTCCACTAAAAGATTACACAACAGCTAAATAATGTGTTTCACAGGAGCAAAAAAGAGACATAAATAAATATGAACAAATGCTCTGAGCGCTGGAGGGCAGGTCTGTTTCTGTTTGCTGACTATGATGCGGATATTACAAACCCAGAGCAGTAGTTACGGCAACACTACCCAGGCCCAAGAACGGATTTAGATATCGTTGCAGGCTCCATTTCCACGTAAAGTATAATATTTATTCTTATATTTTTTCAGAGGTGCTGAAAAACACTGGAGACAGGAGGATGCTTTCTGCCTGTAATGGTCTCAGATGAGGAAATTCCGATATTTCTAAACTATGAGAAAATCACTGGGAGTACAACAAAAACTGCATAGACATCCTGGGGCATCAATGAACTGTATCCCACACCCTGTCCTGTGAGAATGCAGATTCTACCCACATGAGTCTTCAGACTGGGGGAGAACCCTAGAGATAGCTAGTCAGTCTCTTCCCAAATGCAGAAAGCCTCAGCCTAGAGTTTGGGCCAGTACTCAAGCCCCCAGTTGACTGAGCAGTTAAGAGAACATGAAGCAGGCATTGGTATTCCACAGTGGAGTAGCCTCCGATTGCCATAAGATTATACATCATATCACAGGTGTTTCTGAGAAACTCGGCAATTTCTGCAGGTCAAATATCTCAGCGAGGTTTCTCTTAAATTCTTCTAAAGAAAGGGCCTTTCCTAAAAGTATGAATATTAGAAAGGATCCATGTAATCGACTACAGTGAATTTTCCTTTCAATTGTACTGAAACAGTTTATGTTCCTTCCGTGTAACTTGTGATAACTGCTGGAGTCCACAACTTTTTACAAATTTTAAAATTTGATTCATGAACCAGTTTTTCACCTTGAAGCAAAATGGTATCCAAGAAGTTTTCAAGTGGGCATTGCATTCTGTAACAAAGAATGAATATCAACAACAATGAATGGCTAACAAGGACATTTGGTGTGCACTTAGAGATCATAGAGGTAAATGTTTTAAATAAGAATATTCTTCTATGTAATTTGCTAACCAGCAAAAGAAATGAAGCTAATTTAAAGATGCTACTGATGTAATGGAATTCTTATGATACCAAAGATGAAGAGGTCAAAAACCCGAGATACCAATCTGCTCTAGGAAAATAACAGAATCCCAGAAACCAGATCCTGATGGTGCAAAATCATTTGATGATGGAAAGTCAGCAAAGGCAGCGAGAAGCGTCCACAGCAGTAGATTCAAGAGGGCAAAAAGGAGGCTCTTCTGGATTTCCTGTGAATATCTGTAACAATACAGTCGTGTATGGAAGCATCTGAGCCACCTAGGGGTGGACATTGCCATGAAACATGCATCGTTATGAAAGCACATCTCTGTGCATTGGATACTGCTGCGTCTTGGTCACACATTTCTGTGCATTTAGTTCAATAAATCTTCTTCATTAGAAGCAGGAACATCTATTGATCACCTCCTTTATCCAAGGAGCACAGGTACATAATTTCCTTTGATCCTCATGATTCATGTGAGCAGTAAGGTTTACGCTCCTCACCTTTAGGGGAGGCCCCTGATGCTCAGGGAGGTGAGGGGTCTGTCCAGGAGTGAGCCACGCTCAGGAGGGGGAAGGGGCTGAAGCCTTGCCTCTGCATCCAGATCCCCGGCTTTATCCCAGCACCACCCAACAATAACATGGGAGAAATGAGACACCTGTTGGGCTCCTAAATCTTGATCCCAACTGTTCCCGCCCTGAGCTGCAGAATAAAGTTTAAGAGCTTTCCCAAAACAGCCATCACCACTTAGAGCCATGAGCAATACCTCCAGTTCTCAACCTGGGGCCCATGCACCCCTCGGGGTATATACATTTGAATGGGAAAGATGTCTCCATTTTCACTAACTTCAAACTGCAATTCAGCACTTCCTGTAATTAGGATTGAAAGTTAAGAAACCACAGCAGTATCAGCAATGCCTTGGGTTGGTCACCAATAGAAATCCTAAATGTTTAAAAATCGCATTACAGTTGTAGATATTTTGAAATGTCATTGATGTTCATTATTGTCAGATTAGGAGAGTTGTTAGACCTGCCTCCAGAGCTTAATATTTAATGTGTTAATAAAATGCTTTTTAATTTTAGTTTATGTTTTTAAAAAAGTTCTGATAACTGTGTTTAAGTATAATTGATTTCCTTTGAAATCCTATGCATTCTGTTTTGTGCGACTAAAGACATTCTGGGAGGAGTCCACAGGTGTCCCCAGACGCCTCAAGGCCATGCAGTCCTCCAGGTGGCTTTGGGGGGTTTGGGGCAGCAGGAGGGGACTCCTGTGGTTGGTCTCCTGTTTCTCTCTGATGGATCACTGAGAATAACCAAGAGCCCTCCATCTTCCTAATTTATGAAAAGGCAGATGCCAGGATATCCTTTTAAATGAAATTACTAATAAAATAAGTACTTCAATTCAGTAGAGTTCAAACTCACTTTTTATTAGATCAGTTTTTTTTTGTGAACTATGATAATGCCCTTTAAGCTTTGTGAAATTTTGATCTTTATAGTTAGAGTAGCCATCCTGTATGAGTTCTCTCAGATGATGATGCTTCATAGTGTACGTTATAAAGAGATCAAAGGAAGTCAGCAGGGCGCGGGAGGGTGGGCTTGCAGCCACCAGTCTCTGCAGCTCACCTGCATTAGTTTTAGGCATCGTTCACATTGGATGAATGCACTTCCCCTGAAGGATCCTAACCCGCTGCTGTGGATAAGGCTCCTGGCTTTGCTGTGCTCTTCTTTCCCAGCCAACCTGGAGGAGGAGGGCTCCCACCCTAGGGGCGCTGTCAGATGCAGGCACGTGTGAGCTGCAGGGCAGGGCTCTGATAAGGAACAGCCTTCTTGCACAAACCCAGGTTAAATACTTTATAATTCATTTAGTATTTCAATGACTCTTTAAAAGTTACATTTTAAAGGCTTCTAATACTCAACTAGTTACAGTTAATTTAAGCTTGTAACACACTCAATTCTGGTGAAGTTTCCACTACAATATTTTTATTTTTCCTTGGCGGAGAAGCAGAGTTGAGGAGGGTATGTCATGAATCATGGAGGACTCCGGCACAAATTAATTCTTGCAGCAATTGATATTTACTTGATACACTTATATACAATTCCTGACAGACAACTTCTGGGAAGCAATATGGGCACCCAATCTGACACTAAGAAAGCAACGTAATACATACATATCTATCTGTAAGGCAAAAGTATTTGGTTTAATACTTTTGTGCACGAAATGTCCAAATTCATAAAATGTTAATGGCAGCTTTTTAGTAGAACCAACATCATAAGTTCCATAACTCCATTTTCTGATATTTGGAAATGTCTGATCTTTAGGATCAAAAAATGAAAAGTACCCTTAAAATATTTTTATGGAAATTTTCCCTTCAATTCTCAAGTGAGCGGAGGACAATTCAACTTTACATATAACTGATCCTTTACCAGACAGTATTTCCTTAGCGTCTTCATCAAAGAACTCAGTGAAAAACCTCGAGAATGCCTGCCAAATACTGTGATGAAGAAATTAGTATTTTAGAGAAATTATTTTAAAGAAGCCATTTCTTCAACTGAGTGATTTTACCAATGTAACAATTATGTTCAAAAAGCATTTCTTTCTTGAGTTATTTTTAGAATCTCTAAAATGCCTTTCCCTTTCATTTACAGAATAAATAAAGCTGTAATAATTATCTTTCTCCTATAGTTTGAAGAAATTAAGACATTCATCCATTTTGCACATTCAGTACGAGGGGCTTATAACAAATCTGGGCCAACATATTTGTCCAACATTGCTGAAAATTCCGTACCACGTGTCAGATTTGACGGATGCACCTTTTTCCCCCTTGTGGATTGATTCTGAGTATTGTAGTAAAACCATGTACCATGGAACTACAAAGGCACCCCTAACATCCATATGTACCATGAGGAACAATCATACTACACATGGTACTTGGTTGGGGTGACTTCTACTTGCCAACTAGACACCTCCTCAGAACCAGGTGGCTCTGGCACTGGACTGGTTTCCTGGTGACAGCTCAGCTCTGTGCATGATTCAGCCTCCATAAGCCTCAGTTTCTTCCTCTGTACAATGGGAATAACAACAGCACCCACTTCATAGGCTGCTGCAAGGATTTAATCAAATCATTCACATAAAGCATTCTGCACAGCAGCTGACCCACGGTTAGCTCTTATGTTTCATCGCAAGAAGTGCAAAATGAAGAGGATGGGGAGTATGCTCACGGAAACAGATCTTGTGGCAAACATTTATTTGGCACACACAAGGTGTTGGATATTTAGCAAAGGGAAGGGGCAATAAAGTTGTAATTATGTAAACTGGTAGGATATGAACCACAGAAATGAACATTTTCTAGACAATGAAGAACTTCCAAAGTCATCACTTTTATTGAAGGAGTGGCTGAAGCTGGGACACCTGAGCAGGGTTTTGAAGGATGGTCAGGAACTCACTTGGGAAACATGGGCAAGAGGGGCTTTCAGGCAGGAGGGGCTGGTGGAAGAGGGGTCTTTTTGGGGGCTGTGGCAGGTGCAGGAACACCATCATGGCTGGACAGTGCTGGGAAGCTTAAGCTCTATTTCATAAGGTTCATAACAAAATGTGATAAAGCCTGGTCTGCATTTTAGAGGAGCCATGCAGGTGGCAACAGGGAGGATGGATGATGGGGACAGAGAGACTGGATGGCAGCACTGCATGAATCCAAGCAGATGACAGGCACCCATGAGGCAGGAGCACAGGGAGGGCTGGAAAGGAGGAGGGCTGGAGAGGACAGCCTAGCACTGAAGAACAGGAATGGAACAGCCTCTGTGAGTGTGGTTCCCTGACCTCACCCAGACCTGCTGGCTGGGTAAGGGGCAAGGTCTGGCAGCTTCTCCTGGCTTCTGCAGACACACCTGCCCTCATCTCTCAATCCTTTGCCACCTGATTGGTCCCAAATCTGCTGTCCCAGTCTGGTGTCCTTCTCCTCACACTCAGCTGGCTTCCTCCTATCCTCGTGGGATTAGCGGACCATGGAGAGGACCAGGAGAGTACTGTGGATGATGTGCAGAATGGGGAAGGGTCGTCATGGGAATGCCAAGGGCCATGTCACTACAGTGCTCAGTGAATGGATGAATGAATGATGTATGTAACAATGAGAAAATAACTGAACAATTAAACCTTAGCGTAGCTTGCCGACTTACTGAGTAGGGAAGTGTAGGCATTACTGGAAACATTTCTGCCATTACTACAACTCCTTATTTGGTGTGGGGGCATGCCTGACCTCTCCATCTATCAGCAGTGAAACCATATTCCAAAATACACTGAGCGACTAATGCTCCATCCTAACATCGAGTCTCCACCTCCCTTAAGGACAGTGCTCCCTCTAAGAACATCATTCAGAATTTCTGAAGACCCTGCTGACCCTGCGACCCCAGTGTGCTCATGTCCCCACTGCGCTCATGTCCCCACTGCACACTCAGGCCACTGTCTATTGTCAGATCCACGGATATTTCCTAAATATTAACAAAAATATACTTGTGAGGCTGCCTGGCATGTCAAAAGGAAATGTGAAGGGTTTTGTCTTCCCCCCATTAGAACGTACGTTCTCTGTGGCAGGCACTTGATGTGTATCTAATCCACCAATGATGCCTAGGAAGTTCCTGCATGACGGGACCACTTGAATCCCACGCTGTATCAATTAGCCACGGCTCTGGAGAGTCTGCTCACACCACTCTCCGCAGCTGCATCTCATTGAGGGTGGAGTGAATCATCCCTACATTTTTTTTCCAGGGTTTACACTCCCTTGTAGTCTACGCGAGCAGTCCAGGGAGGAAGGCTGGCTATAGGATGGTATCTCTATAGAAGTCGGGCTTTGAAGGAGCTGAGTCAGGGTTGACCTAGGAGAGGAAGTCTGATCCAGGTGGGAAGAGGAGGTTGGGGGATTAATTACCACCGCTTCTGAAGCTCTGGGCTGTGGTTACTGGTGGGTGAGGCTGTGTCTGCCAGGTGGAGAGGGAGAAGGTGGACCATGGCCAGCATCAGGCAGCTTTTCCAACCTGGGCTGCCCATTAGAATCATGAGGAGCTCCTCCGACCAGCCTCTGCCAGGGCCTGATCCTAGACCACAAAGTCTGAGTCTCTGAGGGGATGGCCCTGGTATTAAAATAATTTGCATACTCCCTGGGGCATCTAATGTGCTGCCAGGGTTGGGAACCACCGGCAGAGAAGGAAGGACTAACACTGTGACCAGCCATCCTCTCCCCTCCTGACTTCCACATCAGCACATCTAGGGCAGCAACAACCTCTGATTCTAGGAGATCTGAAACGTGGCTCAAAACTCGGCCACGAGTGGCAGTTTTGTTTCCTTAGCTATAAAAGCCATTTTGGCTGGTGCCTTATCTGCCCTTGACATGATACTAGTGAGGTTGGTGTGGACAAGTCTGTTCCTGGGTAGAGAAAGGAGGCACCGAGCAGGCTGTGGGTGTCAGGCTTTCATTCAGACTTCAGCTCAGTGCCCACGTGGGCACATTCCACTAAGAAACAGCCACGAACCTACACTGTCCTTATAGAGAAAACCAGATTTTCCCCGTCACTTAAGGGAAATCAGAAAAGTGCACAAAAATACACTACACCCTCTTCCTGCAAGTTCAGATTCTCAAAGTCTTACAGTGAAGTAAAAGTAGCTCCTACCATGAGCTGCCCAGGCACCCCAGGCTGAGCTGCCGGAGCTCTCCAAGTGGGTGTGGGGCTATTTTTAGGATGCAGTCCTGCCTGCGTCCTCCTGCCTGCCCTACTTGATAGAAGAACAAGTAGCTATTTTTTCCTCTGAACAGTCCAGCATATCGATACCTCAAGCTGCAGAGTCATCGGTGGTGGCAATAATCCCTGTCCCCTGTACACAGCGCAGGACAAAACACAGTGACTCATAAGCACGCTACCAAAAATCCACGTCTCCCCCGACAAATCAGACAGCATGCCCCACCCCTGCTGGTCACTATTCTTGCTCTAGGCTGTTGGAGCTTCCCTCTGGGTGTGCAGCCTTTTCTCTACTCAAATCTGCAGGCAACGTTCTCCATCCAGTGCCTTCTCCTCGTGGCTTCATCTATTGTTTTTCAAACTAGCACAGCAGCTACAGAAACAAGATGTGCAACTGGTTAAGAAATTCCTGTTTGGATTCCTTGTGGGCTGAATTGTTTCTCCTCCAATCCCTAAGGTACAGGGTGAACTCCTGACCCACAGTACCTCAGAGTGTGACCTTATTTGAAGATAGGGTTTTGAAGAGCTAATTAAGTTAAAGTCAGGTCAGGAGGATGGGCCCTAATCCAATCCGACTGTGTTCTTACAAGAAGAAGGGATTAGGACACAGACACGCACAGAAGGAAGGCCATGTGAGGACACATGGAGGACAGAGTGTCTACAAGCTGAGCAGGGAGGACTCAGGAGGAATGAGCCCTCTGACACCTTGATCTTGGACTTCCAGGTCCTCTGTTATGGCAGTCCCAACAACCTGATACAGGGCCTTTAAAAATTTTGTGTGATGTACGGCTGGGTGAGGTGGTTCACGCCTATAATTCCAATACTCTGGGAGGCTGAGGTGGGAGGACTATTGGAGCCCAGGAGTTCGAGACCAGCCTGGGCAACATAGTGAGACCCACATCTCTACAAAAATAAACAAAATTAGCTGGGTATGGTGGCGTGCACCTGTAGTCCCAGCTACTTGGGAGGCTGAGATGGGAGGATTGCTTTAGTCCAGGAATTAAAGATTACAGGGAGCTATGATGATGCCACTGCACTCCAGCCTGGGTAACAGAGGGGACTCTGTCCCAAAAAAAAAAAAAAATCTGTGTGTTATAGCTGATTAGAAGCCCACAGATTTTAGGAGCCCAAAGGGCTGCTCCACTTTGTCACCCTTTCTGATGAGACTGCTGGTTTTATAGTTATAAGCAAAGTGCTATTTCTAGGCCTTGTATTCTGGAAGATGGGCTTTAGGTTGTCTCTGTGTGTCTGTGTGGGCATGCACCTGCACTGCGCTTCCCAATCACATCATGGTGGAGCCCCTGTCAGACCTAAGGTGGATTTTAGTGACATTACTGAATATCATTTCACAAAGCTAACTGCAGAGCCCTTTACTCTTTCATTACACTACGACAAGTTTCCTTTATTAAAAAAAATCCAGAAACCATCAGGTGAACAGAACTTGTCCTGAAATTGCTGGCCAATTTTAAATTCAAACACTAAGACCCGAGGACGCTTTAGTCCTGATGTTCTGTGAATCTTCTGCGGATAGCTGGCTGAGCATCTCTTCTCTGTGGACAGAAAGGATTATCACAATGGTCACAGTTAATAAACCACCACCTGGAAACAGCAAGGTGCTTGGATGGAGTCTGGCTTGACTGCCATTTCCAACAGCTTTTACTCATGCTGATGAGATTTCAGAGCCTTGCCACTCATGAGCTGTTATAAGAACAGGAGGCTGTATAAACTCCACCTGACTCCGTGAAGCTACGGTTTCCTCACCTGTACAGCGACCAACAGAAGAGCAGAACCAGTGAGGGTCACACATCCTACGTTCTTAGCTGGCCCAGGGCTTGGCAAAAGCAGGTAGGAAAGGCTCCCTGCTGCTGCCGCTGCCACTGTAGTTGTTATGATCAACAATTTGTGCATACCAAATTGTATGGTTGACTCTGAAGGGCCGGGGAGGAGTGAGAAACTGTCACTCAACTGCCATCTGGTTCCCTGCCTCTGGCGATGCCTAATTAACTAAAAAGGGGACACTTAGGAGGTGAGCCACAGTGGAAGCAGGGCTTGGAGTCAGGCAGCTTTTGGGGACCCAGCTGCTCACACAATTGCAAGAACAAGGTCCCTGGCCAGTCACGCCATCATGCCACGCTCCAAGCCTGGAGTAGAAGCCAGTGCACTCTGACACTCTTCATGGCCAGGATCCCCCAGTGCTGGTGCTACTTTGTCTAGGTTTACAGAGTCTGAAAATGCGGTTTTCGTAGGTTAAGCTACCTACTAGGTGCGAGCACTGTGCTGGCATTACAGGCTACTTTCACTTCAAAACCAACATCTTCCAGCTTTTGAATGCCAAAAATCTTACACTGGAGCTATGGGTTATATTCTTTCGGTTCAGTAAATAATAAAGGATGCAAATAATTATCTAAAAGTATACTCTCAACACTTTTGCCAGTTTACTCTAAAGTACAGAGTTTTAAAATCCAATTATAAAAACCTAAGAGTTACCTAAAAATGCCCCAAGTCAAAAGAGGGTTTAGTAATAGACAAAGGGGGAAGATACGTATATCATTACTTCTATATGCAATATATCACATAGGAAATTTATATATTCATTTAAGACAAGCACAATTCATAAAGCAACATGCAAGAGATTTTGGTAACACGGGCCAGTCAGTTAAAAGCCTCATCAAATGACTGAATTTATCATATCATGGGATAAACCTAAGCTTTTTATTATACATAAAACTGTTAAGCAGATATTTTTATGTTACACACAAAAAACTCTTACAATTGTTTTATGATTTCTCTAGAGATATAGAAACAGCGTATCCTCAATTCAGAAAGTTCAGCTGAGCAGTAAGTGTTTTCTTCCATGAAAGAAGCAAACCAGCCTTTTCTAACTCTGTAGCTTACGAAAACGAACCCTATAAAAGAAATCCCGACAAGTATCAGAACATAACTGGAATATAACGACTCTCCCTTTTAAAGTAATTATCAGCTTGGTAGCTGTCCCAGTTCTCCTTGAATACCTAATCAGGTATTTTGATTGCTTTCCCAAAGCACATCACCTCTAACTGAGGAAATAATTTGGTAACTACCATATGTGCTCTGAACAGCCAGTAGGTAGTGAATTTGCAAGAGTGCTTAAAGGGACAATCAAGCTCAGGTTACCTGAAACACCGTCAGAATCCTTTTGTGCACAGAATCCTAAAACATTAATGACTGTTCATTTCTTCCTTTCTTTCATTGCCTTTTGAAAATTTTATGTATGCCGCACATTACTCTCTCTTGGACAGCTGTATGTTGGAAGCAGCATGAAAAAAATGCAAAGAAATTGAACTGATACTTTAAAAAGTGCTGAGTTTTTACCTCTATTTCAGATGCGGAACAGACACTATAACGTGCTATGCTAGGCAGAGGGCAATGGGCTCAATCAGAATTTTATCAAAATAAGAAATGAAGAAGTTGATCATTACTTTCAATAAAGAAATCTCTGACTTGCAAAATGTATGTGAGAATCTCAATTTTAAATACAGAGAAAAGGAAATATAAGGACCTGTGTATTTTATACATTGCCCGTTGGTATATGGCCCATTGGCATATGGGCACCAAAGGAACCATTATTATTCACGGCATTAACGTAAAAATGGAAAACATTTCATTTCCTAAGGTCTCTCTCTCTCTCTTTAAAAAAAGTTCCCCCTTTTTCATTTCAAACCTTTATTTTCTTGCATCTTTCAAAATATAGGCAGTGGTCCAGTTGACCTCTAAGATCTCTTCCAAGCCTAAAATGTGAAGATTCTACGATCCCAGAAGGGAACACCACATTCCTCCTCCCCTGATCCCCAATGTCATCTTGACTGTGAAGAACGAAAAACAGTAACAGACTGTTCCGAAGAGTTCTGATTAGCAAGGATGCAAGAAGCAAATAACCAAGGCATTTCTGCACAGAATTCTTCCACATCATTCGTATGAATCCTGTTTGAAAAATAAAACTAAGATCCCCTACCCCCCATGCTCATATTCTAACACAAGCACCTTTGATCAGACTCAACATTTAACTGCAGGATGGAGAATAAACCTCTGATATGAGAGCACTAAGCCTCCCTCTGCTGCAGATGGTTTTCTAGAGTTGTTACATCCATGCTATTTCTAACTCGAGGAATATGTGGAACCTAAACCCTAGAAAAGAGGGACTGGCAGGACGGGTCAGGAATTACCTGACCTTCTCTGCTGGAGTTAGGATGCTATTTGCTTGGAATCCCAGGGGTTCCAGCTTTAGTAAAATTGGCAGAACAAGCATTATTTGATTAGTGTGAAAGAGCCTGCAGTGAAGGGGCCAGAGAAACAGGCCAGGCAGGGAGGAAGTGATGGCTTCTGATGGGCTGCCTGTAGAAAGATCAAGCCGAGGCCATTTGGGGTCTTTTTAAGAAAACAATGATTTTTCATAAATCAAAAAGATGCCCATATAGCAATGTAATTTTCTTAAATGATGCTTAGTATTGGTTCAGGAAAACACCAGAGGACTAGACTGCAGTCGATAGCATAGAATTTGAGCAGATAACACCATCAGGCACTCACCCTACTCTCAAGTACTTTGGAGTTTCTCTACGTAAAGCTGCCATCTGATGCAATAGGTGAGAAGGCTCCTGTGAGCTGTTTGGCCCTTATTTTGGTATTAAGTTAAAATCTTTAGCCTTGATAAAGGATTTAACTGCTTGGGGCAGTAGGGTGGGGGGATGAGAAAACAGAAACAAGGTCTGAAAGAGATCAAGACCTGGAACCTCGACCCCAGCAGTGGTGGCCGTAAGGGGTTCCGGGAAGGAGGAGGCTGCTGCGGAAAGAACAAGCATTTCCAAGACGGGGTCTGGTCTTGTCCCTTAAGGGAGTGCCCAAACCACACCTCTGCCTGTCTAGAGTGAGCTCCCAAGAGCGAAAATTCCACCTTTCCAGTAGAGGCAGTCCAGAAGAAGGCAGGGAGCCGGTTTACAAGCAGGCAGCTGGCCCTCCCCAGGCCAATCACCTGCAGACCTCCCACCCGAGACCTCTGCGGAGGAGCCTTTTGTGTGTCTGTGTGTGTGGTGGGGGGGGGGGGTGGGGGGTTTGGGAGATCAGCTGGGTTGAACACTTAAATTCTGAGGTCCAGGAAAAGTTTTCACCTTCGTAGAGATTATAGGAACAGGAAACTGAGGAGCAGACAAGGGAGGGAGAGCAAACGGGAGAGGAGTGGAAAGAAGAGTGGGGAGATAGGGAGGGTGGAGAAGGAAAAAAAGAAAAAGGAATGGGGGTGGGAAGAGAAGCGGGGACAGAGAAAGGGGTGAGGGGAGAAAGAGTCCAGGAGGAAAGGGAGAGGATATGGGGGAGGGAGGCTAAGGAAGAGGGGTGGGAGAGAATTACGAAAGGGATGAGGAGAGAATGAACCAGCTAGAGAGACCGGAGAGACCGGCAGGGGCAGAGATCAAGACCAGAGGCGGGGCCGGGAGAGACGGGACGGAAAGCAGGGGCAGGAAGAAAACGCTCAGAGAAAAGAGGCAGAGGCGCTCAGAGCATCCCCGTGGGGCGCTGGTGTAGACAGAGCCGGGAGCGAGATGGCCGGAAGGGCCCTCACCTCGGGGCCCTGGATCCCGGCGGCGCTTTAGACCCGACCGCGGCCCCGCGCCCCCCAGCCCCGCGGTCCCGGCGCGCGCGCCTTACCTGGCCCTTGACCAGGCTGGCAGCGAACTGGCGCATGACGGCCTCCACTGTGTAGGCGCTGGACCAGCCGCGCGGCGTGAGCAGCTCCATGCAGATGGCGCCGCCGTCCAGCACGTAGCCGTTCTCCAGGCGCGGGCTGAGCACCCGCATGAAGGGCGGCGAGAAGGGGAAGTTGTCGGGGAAGGTGAGGTTGAGCAGGATGAATTCGGTGTTGGTCTCCTTCATGTCCTGCCACAGCACCGAGTCCTTGTCCACCTGGTGCAGCTTCACGTTCCAGTCGAACAGGCTCTCGTCCACCAGCTCCACCGAGATGAAGCGGTCGCTGAGGCGCGCGATGTCCTGCAGCTCCTTCATGAGCCGCCGGCTGCGCACCTGCGTGCAGTGCTGCTGGCGCGCCGCGGGGACCAGGCTGCCGCCCGTCGCCGCCGCCACTGCAGGGCCCGGCCCCGCCCTGGCTCCAGCCGCCCGATCGCGGGGTCCCCCAGCCCCCGCCGCCCCCGCCGCCGCCGCCGCCGCCGCCGGAGCCTTGTCGCGCGGGGCCACCTCTGCCGCGCGCTTGCCCTTGCCCTTGCCCGGCCCCGGGCTGGCGTCCCCCGCGCCCCCGGGGTGCTGCTGCTGCTGCTGCTGCTGCTTGTGGCCGCCGCTCTTGGCGCCGCCCTTGCCTCGCAGAGACGCGCTCTGCTGGCCGCCGCCGCGGTGGTTGTGGTGGTGCTTGGGGTCCTCGGTGTCCCGGTTGTGCAGGCGGATGAGCCCGATCTTCCGCAGCAGCGTGGCCATTTTAGGCTCGGCGCCGGCGGGGAACTCCCCTCTGCTCCTCCCCCGGAGCCCGGGAGCCCGGGAGCTGGGGGCGCGGGGCGGCAGCGACGGGCGACCGCTCAGCGGGGCGCGGCAACGGCCACCCCAGGCGCCGGCGGCCGTGGCGCAGCGGAGCGGGCAGCAGGACGCTCGCTCGCCGGCTGCGGCGTAGCCGCTGTCATATGACGGGGCCCGCTCCGGCTCGCGCGGGGAGGCGCGGAGGAGACGCGGCGCGGCCGTCCGTCCCCGGGCCGGTCCCCAGGCACAGCCCCTGGAGTCCCGGCGTCCGCTGTCCTTTGTGCGCGGCGGTGGCCGCGCTGGCCCGGAGTCCGAACGCCGCCCCTGGGCGCGCAGAACCGCCCGCAGTGCCCCGGAGGCAGCGAGTGGCCGCGGGCTGGCGCCTGGCACTCTTGCGGGCTGTGCCGCGCTGGCGGCTACCGCGGGGCCCGGGCCGCTGCCGCTCGCGTCGCCGCCGCCGCTGCGGCTGCTGACATTGCAGAGGCGGCTGCTCCGTCTGAGCCGAGCGCTGCGCGGAGGGGGCGGCCCTGCCGGCCGGGAGGGGGGGGCGCGGGGCGGAGCCGCTGGCTTGCCTGCGCCAAGCCGCCCCCGCCGCCCGCTCCCGCGGCGACACGCGCGCGGCCGCTGGGGGGAGATCGCGGTGCGCGCCCGGCGGGCCGGGCTGGGGTCTGCGGGGGGCACGGGCCAGGCGGGAGAGCCTGGCGGGGGCGGGGTGCGGGGCGTGAGCCTGGCGCGCTCGCGGGGGTCTCAGGCACCGGGCCCTCCTGCCCGGATCTCTGGTCTCCGCGCCCCCCAGCCCGAGCCTCAGACTCCACTTAACCCGGTGAGCGCGATCGGGGGAAGGGTGGGAGGCAGCCCATTGAAGCCTTCGGGTCGGAAGGAGCCCGGGGTTCCAGCATAGCTCGGGGCCGGCGGGGGCCGCTTTCTAAAGGACCGATCCAAGAATCAGGGCCGGGGAGTGGGATGCCCGGAGTGTGCCCGTGGTGACGCCGCAAGAGAAGCCCCCAGAGTCACTACTTTGTTTCGCCAGTTCAACCCCTCCTAGCCGGCCCCGCTCCCCTTCCGCCCGCCGCTCCGCGGGCCTCCGCGTTCCCAAGAGGGGTCCCTGGAGGAGGGGCCCATGGAGCACTGCCCAGTGACTCGTTTCCGAAGGCTGCGGAGAAGCGCGCCCAGTGCGGGTGGCCGGGGATCGGGGGCAAAGCACTCCCTCTGCGGACCCTGGAGTGTCCGCGGCACGGGATCGGTTCGCCTTCCATTGGGACGCTCGCATTCCCGCCCTCCCTTCCTTACATGAACCCGTTAAACTGTCTCTCTCTCTTTTTTTAATCTGGTGAAATTTCAAGCAAAAAGCAAGTTTAGATCCCCAGGAGCTGGAAGGACTGGGAACCGCAAAGCTTCCACGTTTGCAGGAAGCATCCTGCTCTGCACTGTGGGGGGTGTGTATGTGTGAGAGAGTGTTGTGTGTGGTGTGTGAGTGTAGTGTGTGTAGTGTGTGTGGTGTGTTGTGAGTGTGGTATGTGTGTGGTGTGTGTGAATGTTTGGTGTGTGGTGCCTGAGTGTGGTGTGGTTGTGTGATGTGTGAATGTGTGATGTGTGTGTGCAGTGGAGTGGGCTGTACATACCCTGTATGTGGTGTGTGTGTGTGTGAATGTGTGTCTGAGTGTGGTGTATGGCGTGTGTGGTGTGTGTGTGATGTGTGTGAGCGTGGTATATGAGAGTGTGTGTGGTGTTGGTGTGTGGGTGTGTGATGTGTGAGTGTATGTGAGCATGTGAGTGTGTGGTGTGTGTGTAGTGTGTTTGAGAGTGGTATATAAGCGTGTGGTGTGTGTGTGATTTGTGTCTGAGTGGTGTGTGAATGTGTGATGTGTGTGGTTATGTAGTATATGTATGTGGTGTGTGTGAGCGTGCCTGGTGTGTGTGTGTGGTGTGTGTGTGATGTGTGTGGTTATGTGGTATGTGTGAGTGTGTGTGATGTGTGTGTGGTGTGTGTGATGTGTGTGTGGTGTGTATGATGTGTGTGTGGTGTGAGTGTGATGTGAATGTGTGATGTGTGTGTGAGTGTGTGGTGTGTGATGTGTGTGTGGTGTGAGTGTGTGATGTGTGTGTGAGTGTGTGGTTTGTGTGATGTGTAGTGTGTGTGTGTGAGTGTATGATGTGTGTGTGCGGCCAAGCTGCCCAGTGGTGAAACTGTAGTGATGGTGAAGTACAGGAGAGATGACCCCCGAAGCCTAAATGGTTTAGGATTGTAAACCTCGCTGCTGCTGCTGCTGCTGCTGCTGGTTTGGCTTTGAACTTGAGGAGCCTCCGAGTTCGCCAGGGAAGCCCTTCATTCTGGGAGCCTTCATGGTGACTTCTTGTTTTTGACTTCTTTTACCATTTTTACCTTTTCTAAATCATTAGATATTTTACTGAAAAATAACTTCTGGCCACTGGGGAGACAGTTACAGGCCTGCAGAATCTGGGATCAGGTGTTTTGGGGTTGTGTGTTTTGGGGTTGTTTTCGGGAGAGACAGTTGACAGCGTGAGCTAAAAGAGCAGGGGTGCCGGCATGCCTGGGTCCCCGCGAGGCAACCAGACAGACAGGTGCATCTGCGGAGGCCTGGGGGCCTCTGCTCTCAGGTGGGTGCCGTGCCAGGGGGAATCTCACCTGCAACAGGAGGGCCTATTTGTCCTGGTTTCATGGTTGGTTTGTTTTGTTTTCAGACCCTGGTCTATCCAGCCCTTTCTTTTTTTCTTTTCTTTTTCTCAGATAGGGAGAGAAGGAGGATGACAGTGTCTCTCTGTAAAGTCCTGTGAGCTCATCTAACATGAGGGACGGGACTGGTCGGCAGGCACTGCATGCTTTATTATTTAACTTCCACAGAGGCCCTCTCAGGTTTCATTTGACCCATTTTATTGGTGTAGAAATGAGTTTCAGGGGGGCCCAGCAGCTTCCCCAGCTCAACCACGTGCTGAGAGGCCCAGCTGGGGTCCACACCCAGTGGGGACCCCCGTGCTAGCTCTATGCTCCTTTACGTGATATCCTGCCGTGGGCTGCATTGCTGGATCTCAGACACAGGCACGGCCTCTGTCCTGCCCCAGGAGACGAGAAAGCATCTCCTGGGCTGATTGTCCAGGTTTCAGAACCCACTGACCTGGGCCGAGGCTTCAGAAACTCTTTGTAGCAGTGACAGCAACTGATCCCACTTGAAACAGAGACGTCATCAGATGCGGTTTGGGAATGGTTTAACTGAAATTGCAGGCGGCTCTCTGTGAGGCCTCTGTTTCTGAATGGAGTTATTGCTAGGGAGATCATACACCTTACTGTCTGGTTGTAGATTTTTTTTGTAAGTTGAAGGATCACGATACTGATGCTGGGGCTGGGCTCATGCCTGTAGTTCTTGCACTTTAAGAGGCTGAGGCAGGCAGATCACTTGAGGTCAGGAGTTCGAGACCAGCCTGGCCAACATGGTGAAGCCCCATCTCTACTAAAAATACAAAAATTAGCTGAGTGTGGTGGTGCGCACCTGTAATCCCAGCCACTTGGGAGGCTGAGGTGGGAGAATCACTTGTACTCAACAGGTGGAGGCTGCAGTGAGCTGAAATTAGGCCATTGCACTCCAGCCTGAGTGACAGAGCAAGACCCTATCTCAAGAAAAAAAACTTTTGCTGGGACAAGAGGCCAAGCCAGAACGAGCTGGTGTAGAGATGGTCATCACGTCCCTTGTTACTGTCCCTCACACTTAGAGCACCTTGGATCAACTCTTAAAAAGGCTGAAGCCAAATGTTAGTTAAAGATTGGAAACAACCTAAATCTACAAGAGGAACAGTATTAAGTAAATCACACTGAATCCACTTTGAGTATATTTTGCAGCAAGAACGTCACAGTTATCAAGATTATATCGTAAAATGGGTATAATTCATGATCTACATAATAATTGTAAGTGAGAAAGTAGAGTGCAAAATTATGTCCACACAGAAGCTTCAACTACACAGAACTATGCACAGAGAAAAAGACTAGAAGGAGAAATTTTGAATAGTATTATCATGTTAGTACAGGTAGAAAATCTCAATGTAGTCCTTCCTCAGTTGCCTCCAGCCCATGGATCCAAACAACTGCTGACGTGACAGGATGCTCATGTCAGGAGTGAGCAGAAAGACCTGTGTGGTTTGTAAACCCTCCTCCTTCTCCTATCCCAGAAGATTCTAGAGAGTTCTGTTTTACCCATGGCATGAATGGATATTTACCTAGCCCAGCGGTATGTAGAGGTTACATTGTGTTATAGTTATTCTGTTATATTTGATTTTCAATATTCTAAAATGGAATGTTTACCAGTAAAAATGAAAATAAATTGTTATTAAATGTTGTCATTTTATTGAAGGCTAGACTTATAATATTGAGACGATTGAATTAAGTGCATTTATCATAGTTAAATAAAATAATTTCTAAGGACAACTGTGGGTATCTAGCTCCTGCTATGCTCTTGAGTACTGAGGGGTGGGGAAGGGGAGTGGTTGGGGAATCTGCAGAGAGCCTGCCAACAAATGAAGGGAGAAAGGGATGCTGGCCATCACAAGAGGCCCATCATCCAAGAATAAATCCTATCTGCAAATGACTCCTCCCGTGAGCATTCACTCAGTGGTCCCAGGTGCCACTGTCTCCAGCTGCAGTTTTTATGAAGACACGAGCTGCAGTTTGCCCATTGTTATCTGTCTCAAAAACTGCCTCCCAGTATTTCAGTTGGTCCTATTTGCTCATGAGCCCCAATTTCCTAAAGTCACCAAGACCTTGCCTCAAAATACCTTCCTTAAATGTGTACAGGTTATTTACTCTCCTGAACTAAGGTATGAAGATTACTGCCTAAATTAAAAAAAGATTTTCTGCTAAAATAAATCACTGCAAGGGAGCATAGTGTGTGTATGTGATGTTACCAGGTCACGCATCCTTTGATGTCATTCATTTCTCATCACCAAGCCTGGCACTTAGATGGCACTTATACATCTTGAGGGCTATCCCAAGCACTTTACGTATATGGACCCATTAAATCTTTGTGATAGCCCTATTAAGTAGGTACCATGCTTATCCTTACTTTAAAGATGAATAAACTGAAGCAGAGAGAAATTAAGCAACGGGGGTAAAATAATGCAGTAAACAGTGGAGCCTGTATTCAGACCTGGCTTTGGCTCCATACAGAGCTTGTAGCCACTGCTCCAAGAGTACTCACTGCATGCAGTCGCTGTAGAGACAGCAGTGAAGAGCTCCTACCCTCCTGGAGCTGGGGTGCTAGGGAGGACACCTTTTTCATCTTTAATCACTCTGCAGCAAATGGCTCCAGATGCTGAAGGAAAGAGCTTGGGGATGTCAAGGGATGTTTCAGGCTCACCTCTGCAATTGCTCAAGACACACGATGGCCACACACATTTTTGTTGTTGAATTGAAAACCCAACCCAATCTTTATTTCACAGCACAGACATCTGAGGTCCCAGCAGTGAGTCTTACCCAGAGTCACACAGGAGGTTGTGAGAGAGGAAGCTGGCCCCTGGTCCTGACACCTTGTCCAAGGTTATTCTCATGGCACCACAGTGCACAGGCTGCAGGGACCCTATGGGGGGAAGGGCAGAAGGGAAGAAAGAGAAAAAGGTGAAGAGGGCTCAAAAAGAGGGAAGGGTGGCAGGGAAGGAGGTTGGGCAAGTGTTGCAACCTGACATAGGTGGTGAGGACTTCTGTCATGCTTGTCATCCACTGGCACCATTGGCACACCCTTTCTGTGCTTGCAGAATTTCCCTCCTGAGACAGATTGTCTTTTCCAAAGATGGCCATGCTGACTTTGATTGCACTGCTGTCATGGAAGGCTGGGCTCTACGTTCTGTGGTATTGAATCTGAGCAGTAGCTCAGACTGCTCTGGCCAGTGTGGGGACACATGGAAGCCATGTGACTTCCAAGATTAGGTCATCATAGGGCACTGCTCTCCTCAGCTTTCTCTCAGAATGTTTCCGGAAAAAACCCAGCCACCATGTTGAGAGGAAGCCCAAGCCACATGGAATGGGTACATGTGTGGGTGTTCTAGCATCAGCTCAGTTGAGGTATTTGCAGACAGCCCAGAGCACCCACCAGACATGTGAGTGAGTGGGACTTCAGATGATTCTGAACCCGTCTTTGAGTCTTACAGCTGAAGTCTCAGTAATTGTAGAACAAAAACAATTCATCCTACTGTGCCCGGACTGAATTCCTCACCTACAGATACTGTGAAAGATCAAAAAGAATATTGCAGATTTAGATCAGGCAAGAGAAAGAAACAAAGAGCATACAAATAGAAAGAGAGGAAGTCAAACTATTCCTGTTTGCAGATGACATGATTCTATATCTAGAAAACTCCATATTCCTGGCCCAAAACCTTCTTCAACTGATAAAACAACTTCAGCAAAGTTTCAGAATACAAAATAAATGTACAAAAATCACCAGCATTCCTATACATCAACCACCATCAAGCCAAGAGCCAAATCAGGAATGCAATCTCATTCACAATTAGCACAAAAAGAATGAAATGCCTAGGAATACAGCTAACCAGGAAGTGAAAGATCTCTACAATGAGAATTACAAAACATTGTAATCAGAGATGACACTAACAAATGAAAAAACATCCCATGTTCATGGATAGGAAGAACCAATATCATTAAAATGGTCATACTGCCCAAAGCAATTCATAGATTCAGTGCTGTTCCTATCAAACTACCAATGACATTTTTCACAGAACTAGAAAAAAACTATTCTAAAATTAATATGGAATCAAAAAAGGGCCTGAATAGCCAAGGCAATCCTAAGCAAAATGAACAAAGGTGTAAACATCACATAACCTGACTTCAAACTATACTGTAGTGGTACAGTATGGTACTGGTACAAAAAACAGACACATAGACCAATGGAACAGAATATAGAGTCCAGATGTAAGGCTGTACACCTACGGCCATAGGATCTTCAACAAATCTGACAAAAACAAGCAATGGGGGCTGGGCAAGGTGGCTCATGCCTGTAATCCCAACACTTTTGGAAGCCAAGGCGGGCGAATTATGAGGTCAGGAGTTTGAGACCAGCCTGGCCAACGTGGTGAAACCCCATCTCTACTAAATATACAAAAAATTATCTGGGCATGGCGGTGGGCATCTGTAATCTCAGCTATTCTGGAGGCTGAGGCAGGAGAATCACTTGAACCTGGGAGGCAGAGGTTGCAGTGAGCTGAGATTGCGCCACTGCACTCCAGCCTGGGTGACAGCGTGAGACTCTGTCTCAAACAACAACAACAAGAAAAAACCAAGCAATGGGGAAATGACTCCCAATTTAATAAATGGTGCTGGGTTAACAGGCTACCCACATATAGAAAATTGAAACTGGACCTCTTCCTTACAGCATAGACACAAGTTGGTTACAGCATATACTCAAGATGGTTTAAAGACTTAAAGGCAAAATCTAAAACTACAAAAACCTTGGAATATAACCTAGACAATGCCATTCTGGACATAGGAAAGTTAAGAGCTTCTGCACAACAAAAGAAATAATTGACAGAGTAAACAGACGACCTACAGAATGGGAGAAAATATATGCAAACTATGCATCTGACAAAGGTTTAATATTCAGCATCTACAAGGAACTTAAACAAATTTAACAATAACTCCATTAAAAAGTGGGCAAAGGACATGAATAAATACTTTTCAAAAGAAGACATACATGCAGCCAACAAGCATATGAGAAGCTCAACATCACTGATCATTAGCGAAATGCAAATCAAAACTGCAATCAGACACTATCCCATACCAGTCAGCATAGCTATTATTAAAAAGTCAAAAAATAACAGATGCTGGATAGGTTGTTGAGAAAAAGGAACACTTATACACTGTTGGTGGGAGTGTAACTTAGTTTAACCATTGTGGAAAGCAGTATGGTTATTCCTCAAAGAGCTAAAACCAGAACTACCATTTGACCCAGCAATCCCTTTACTGGCTATATATCCAGGGGAATATAAATCATTCTTCCATAAAGACACATGCATGCAAATGTTCATTGCAGCAGCATTTGCAATAACAAAGACATAAAATCAATCTAAAATGCCCATCTAGGACAGATTGGATAAAGAAAATGTACACATACACCATGGAATACTATGTAGCCATAAAAAAGAATAAGATCATGTCTTTTGCAGGAACATGGATGAAGCTGGAGTCCATTATCCTGAGCAAACTAACACAGGAACAGAAAACCAAATACTGCTTGTTCTCATTTTAAAGTGGGAGCTAAACGATGAGAACACATGGACACAAAGAAGAGAACAACAGACACTGGGACCTATTGGAGGGTGGAGGGTGGGAGGAGGGAGAGTATCAGGAAAAATAACTGTTGGTTACTAGGCTTATGATATGGTTTAGCTGTGAGCCCACCCAAATCTCAACTTGAATTTTACCTCTCAGAATTCACATGTGTTGTGGGAGGAACCCAGGGGGAGTTAATTGAATCATGGGGGCTGGTCTTTCCTGTGCTATTCTTGTGATAGTGATTAAGTCTCACGAGATCTGATGGGTTTATCAGGGGTTTACACCTTTGCTTCTTCCCCATTTTTCTCTTGCTGGCACCATGTAAGAAGTGCCTTTCATCTCCCACTGTGATTCTGAGGCCTCCTCAGCCATGTGGAACTGTAAGTCTAATTAAACCTCTTTTTCTTCCCAGTCTCAGTATGTCTTTATCAGCAGTGTGTAAATGGACTAATACAGCTTAGTACCTGGGTGATGAATCTGTACAACAAACCCCTGTGACAAGAGTTTACCTATATAACAAACCTGAACATGTGCCCCTGAACCTAAAATAAAAGTTAGAAAAATTAAAAAATATATATCACTGATTTAGGCCATTATATTTTAGGGTAATTTGCAATACACCAATAGGTAACCAACACAGCTTGTCCTAATCCTTGCTTCCTTGAAGCCAGAAACTTGCTTTCTCAGACTCCCTTGTAGCCAGGTACAGGCGTGAGACCTGGTTTCAGCCCATCAGACACCCCTGAGCAGAACTGTAGCCTGGAAGAGGGAAGCCCGAGGAAAGATCCTTCTTGTGAGTAGGTGGGGAGCCACAGCAGTGGCTAAGGTCCCCATAGGACTTCTGAGCCCAAGGTCTAGAGTGCTTGTACCTGGCTAAAGCTGGGGGGTCTTCCCTGGGGTGGTTCAGTGGTATAATATTAATTATACCACTTAGATTATATGAGTGTCATTCTAGGCTGTGTAGATTTCTAGTCAAATTTCTGACCCTCTTTTTTCAAGTGACATCTCTATATTCCTTTTGGTTGAGCTGGGTTGAACTCTGTTGTTTGTAAGCAAGAACTCTGATTTATACACCTGCTAGCCAGTTTAGACTGCCCTTGCTTGGAATAGTTCCTGACACAGAGTGCACACTAAGACATTTTGTTGTTGTTATTTACTGTCTGGTGCTCCCTCACTCATGGACCCTCTGGCTCGTCTTACTGTTTCGGAGTCTTCACTTTAGTGACCATCCCAGTTTGCTGTTTTCCATACAGCCCTCAGGGCGGCGAGTAGGTCTTATCTCTTCACCAAATTGGGTCAATTAGTGGAAGCTGCCAGTAGAGAAGCACTGTGTTAAGGATTCTTGTTGACTTAGAGGAGACTGTGGTCATCGATGAAGAATGTCTGCTCTAAGTGCAGGGGTGGAGTTTGGCGTTTCAAATACCTTGCTGTCTTTGACTTAACTGCAAGGAGTTTGGAGCAAAATAATTTGGTGAAACTAATTCACATAAAAATTTAAATAACATGTAGTTCCCTAGGAGCGTATATACATCTTGCATTCACTGGTCCTTTAACAGAAAGCCATCCGGAGGATCAAGTAGGAAGTTTCTCTCTATGGAAGAGGACATGCAGTTAACTCATGGCTTCCATGGTGACTCCAGCTGCTGCCTTTTCCAGATTCAGGAAGTGACTGTAATGGAATGACCTGGAAGTTACACACGCCACCTTTACTCATAGCCCATTCCACAGTAGCTCCAAGGGGCCCGGGAAACGTAGTCTTCAGCTAGATAGTGTGTGCCCAGATTAGACCCACTAGAAATAAAACAGGGACATATGGACACTGGGGACCAGTTAGGAGTCTTTACTACATGCATTTTCCTGAGTGGATCATAATAGCTCAATTTTGGAGAGTGAAACTGTAAAATCAAGGATTTCGGATTCTGCATGGATGCATGTGATCTTTATTAGGCTTTTTTTCTAGCCTGCATCTGGGCAATCTTCTACTCTGCTCTTCTGATTGAGACACAGGTTCCTGCCCATATAAATTAACACCATCCTGCAACTCTCTGGGGGTATAAGCTATCTTCTCTTGGGTTAGACATGGCATATCCCCTTAGGGTGTGCCGGGCTCTGGTTTGGTGGCCATGAGAGGTATTATTGGGTAAGTGTTGAGGAGAACCAGTGTTCCCTTGCAAGGCAGCTTCTGGGTAAGAGCAGCATGAGGGCTTCAGGCAAAGGGACACCAGTCTCCCAGCCAGGCCAAGAGAAATGACTGCTATGGGTGAGGAAGGCAAAGGGGGTGAGGGCTGTAGGTTCTCAAAGGTTTCTGAGTCAACCCAAATGGACTCATTTCAGTTCTCAGGGTCTGACTTATTTTCAATCAGTGCTCTGATTCTCACATGGGAGGTTTGGCATGACTGCGAATTCAATGCATTTTATAATTCTGCAACCTCAACAGTCAAACTTTTGGACTGATTTTTAGCAGTATCAGTCCCTCTAGAAGAGTTTTGGTAATCTTTTAGGGCTTTCATGGAGTGTTTAACCTGTTCTGACTCTTTTTAGTTATTTATCGGCTCTCTCGTGGTTGCAAGATGACTTCCATACGTCAACAATTACAGCGGTCCTTCCTGTGTGCTTTTAAAAAATTAAGTAAGTTTTTAAAATTGGCAAATAAAAATTGTTACTCTGACTCTTGTTGAGATTTTCAACCTGGGATCTTGTCCTTTCCATAGCAGTCAGAAGCAGCCCAACCCCCTGCCTTCCCCTTCTCCTCATCCTTGCTACCATAATGGTCAAGTTCAGCCATGACTTGATCCCCCAAAGCTTTCCTTTCCCTGTGTCCTCCGCCTCAGGCAACCACAGCCGGTGATAATTGTGGAATTACCATGGTATGGCTTTACACTACAGGTTTTCCCATTTTTCATGGACTCTAACACCATTACTAAGTTCAAGGTCAAAGTCAATTAATCATCTCAATGTTTAAACCCACTCTGGCACTGAGCCCTAAGTCAATATGCTAAGTGTTTCAACCGAAGGGTTGTTGTTGTTGTTGTTGTTGTTTTTAAGAGACAGGGTCTTGCTTTGTTGCCCAGACTGGAGTGCAGTGGCACCATCATAGCTCACTACAGCCTGGGCTCAAGCAATCCTCCTCCCTCAGCCTCCTCAATAGCTGCAACTACAGGCTCAAGCCACCATGCTCAGTCACTAGAAAACACTATAATTCAGATAATTTGTTATAAAGATGTGGAAATGTTCAAGGAACAGAAGAAGAAAGTCGGGCATTAGCCTGAGGTCCCAGAGCAGGCGCTTACTGCTGACCTGTGCTGCTGCTGGTACTCGCATGGCTGCAGAGGTGTTGTCAACACGGACTGCTCAAATCCACGGTGGCTTCACATCCACGGTCATGGCAGCAACTGCCAGGAACTGGTATGATATCGTGACTCGTTTGTTAATTCATGACCTCCAAATGTCAGGTGTTCAAATCCAACACGGTGGGTTTGTGGACTGCCTGGAACCATCTTTGTGCAAATCTCTGAACGATTCCTCTCAACCTATACCGTACTTAGCTTTCTTAGCACAGAAGAAGGAACCTGAGATGGCTTTTGTAATTATGGAGTATAGATTTTCTCTGGCAGTTGAAGGAATTATTGAGTGATGAAATGAGTCATGCATTCCTTTCTGAAGAAGAAACTGCTTGGTCCTAAAGAGATTTCCAGAGTTAATAATCTAATTTTTCCTGTCCTTTTCATCTTTGCTTGAGGTGAAGACAGTTACTTTCTGGTTGTGTGGAAGTGTAAAATGACAGCTGATATTGCATGTCAAGGTAGCGTCTCTATTCAATGCTACCTTAAATATTAGATCTAAATATAGGTCCAAATATAGTATTCTGGGAGAGAAAAAGTCAATTCTGCTTCCTGACATGGCTGTGGGGTGGTGAGTGAAATAGTATAATTAGTCGAAACTGAGAACGTGTATTATATTTATAGTAAGCATTTTTAAAGCATTACAATGTAATGAAATCTTTTGAATCTTTTTGCCAGCAGTTTATGACAGTAAATGCCTTCTTGCTCCCATGTCGATCTAGAAGACTATAATTAGGCTGAGTGCGGTGGCTCACGCCTGCAATCCCAGCACTCTGGGAGGCCAAGGCGGGAAGATCACTTGACACCAAGAGTTTGAGACCAGCCTGGCCAACATGATGAAACCCCATCTCTACTAAAAATACAAAATATTAACCAGGGATGGTGGCGTGCATCTGTAGTCTCAGCTACTTGAGAGGCTGAGGCAAGAGAATTGCTTGAACACAGTAGATGGAGGTTGCAGTGAATTGAGATTGCACCACTGCACTCCAGGCTGGGCAACAGAGAGAGACTCCATCTCAAAAACGAAACAAAGATAGTATCTGATTCTAAAAACTGTTTTAAATAGAGAGTTAATTTACATACAGTGAAGTGCACACATCTTAGTGGTACAACTCAGTGGGTTTTGAAAAGTGGTTTTCACCTGTGTAACTTACCTCAATCAAGGCATAGGATATTTCCATCACTCTATAAAGTTCCCCATGTTCCTCTCTGGTCATGCTCACCCCATCCCTCCACCAGAGGCACCCTCTGTTTTGATTTCTCTCATCAAAAATTAGTTTTGCTTATTTCTGAACTTTGCATGAATGGAACGATACAGTACATACTCTTATATCTGGCTGTCATTAATCCATATATAATCTCATGATAATGTTGGCCAATGCTGTTGCATCAGTCAGTAGCTTCTTTTCATTGGCCAGTAGTATTTATCGGCCATCATCTGTTTATCCATCCTCCTTTTGGAGAACATTGGGTTACTTTGGTTCTGACCATTCTGCAGATGAACAGTGAACACTGGTGTGTGAGTCTTTGTAGACACTTATTTTCATCTGCCTTGGGTAAAAGCCAAGGAGTGGAATTGTTGCATCAAAAGCTACGTCTATGTTTAAATTTATAAGAAACTCTGCAACTCTTTTCTAAGCTGATTGCACCATTTTACATTCCCAACTGTAAAACTTAGAAAATGAGAAAAAGGACCACCAGTGGACCTGGAATTGGGAAACATCCCTGAAAGATGGTGGTAGATAGAAGCAGATGGGCAGACAGGGTAGCCCAGAATAGCCACAGCAGGTGTGTCCTGCCACAGAGCTTGGAGCTATTCCAGAGGAAGCAGGAATGAAGAGCAGGGCACGGACTGCAGATTGTCACCACGGTGAACCTGGCTATGCCAGCGGGAGGCAGCACTGGGAGAAGCACCAAGGCTCAGGACAAAGGCTGGGTGCAGCCAGGGACCCCACAGGATGAACTGGGAGCTGCTAACCTTGATGGGAAGTACCATTCCTTCCTTCTGGAAGTGTGCACCTCACTCTCAACCAAAGGTTTGAGGAAAAGCAATCTTAAGTAAAGAATTAACACCCAAGGAAACAAAGGTAAAAGAATGAGAGAGAGAGAGAGAGGGTGTGTGTGTCTGAGGGAGACAGAGAAAGAGAGAGAGAGAGAGAGAGTCAAATATAAAATATATACAATGAATGTCTTCAAGAGAGATGAGATAAACGTGGTCACTCTCAGTGAATAGATTACTGAATACATTCATACTGAATGATATAATATGTGCATAAATAAATTAGTCCAGGAATGGAAAGGTGGGAGAGGAGAGAGAGAGAGAGAGAGAGGAGTCAAATATAAAATATATACAATGAATGTCTTCAAAAGAGTTGAGATAAATCTGGTCACTTGGTGCATAGATTACTGAATACATTCTTACTGAATGATAGAATAGGTGCATAAATAAATTAGTTCTGGAATGGAAATTTAGATGGGAAAGCTTGTGCCCTAATCAAAGCAATCCCCACTGGTGATACCACCTTTCCAGAAACATATTTGTGCAGCTTTTCTTGTGAGGATCCAGGTGCTATAGATAGGGAGGAAGAATGGTGAGGCAGCTGACTCTGGTGCAGTCCCACATTGCTTTGCGAGATATGACTGCACAAACTGTCAGGCAATACCTGGAAGAGAAGCCACCACTGATTGCCACCACAGTGGATTGAATTGTGACTGCAGCAAAGACCATGATGATGCCACAGCTGCCCTGAGCTCAGAATCCCTGACACGGGGCTCAGGGAAGGGTTTTATCCTTAGCTTGAGAAATAAATTTGCCCACAGGAGAGCCTGGTACAGAGTTCTTTCAAATGCAAAGCAAATGGCTGAGGTTAGAAAACAATAAATGCTATTCTAGCTTAATTTAGGTTGTTTACTAGGAAAAAAAAAGATGGGAAAAACTTAATGTGTCAAACATGGTAGCAATTTCAGTGGAATGCAGAGTCATAATAATTAAGGTGCGCACTCTTCCCATCCCATTGTGGCTTTAGAATCTGATGCTATTCTGAAGTACAAGAGTATTAATTTAGCTGAAAGAAGGCTAGATAGAGGGGGTGGGAGGCACTGGTGATTAGGGACCCCAAATATTTATTTTAGAGGTCAGTGATATTTTTGGTCTGAGTTGTCACTATGCCTCTATACCCATATTTAAACTTCACTTTGTCTTTTGTTTAAAATGTATATTTTTGATTTGTTTTGTTTTTTGAGGCAGAGTCTTGCTCTGTCACCAGGCACCAGGCTGGAGTGCAGTGGTGCAATCTCAGTTCACTGCAACCTCCATCTCCCAGGTTCAAGCAATTCTCCTGCCTTAGCCTCCCGAGTAGCTGGGATTATAGGCACGCGCCACCACACCCAGCTAATTTTTGTATTTTATTAGAGATGGGGTTTCACCATATTGGCCAGAATGGTTTCGATCTCTTGACCTTGTGACCCACCCACCTTGTCCTCCCAAAGTGCTGGGATTACAGGTGTGAGCCACCACATCCGGCCTAAAATGTACATTTTAATGATAGCTATTTCTACAAAAAGTGTATGTGTTTGGACACATGGGATATGTGAGTGGGCTTTCACACACACAGGCACAAGGACAAGAAAAATCTGTAGTACTTTACTCGAAGTAAATCAACTGTTTTTGAAAATGTCTGCAACGTCTCATTTTCACACTGGAGAAGGTGGTCTGCTTCAGTGCACATCGATACTGTGGCGTTCCATTCCTCTTCGCCTCCAGCTTGCATCTTTATTGAAATCAGCTCATGAGACAACAAAACTAGACTGGCCTGTTTGTTGCTCTGTGGGCCAAGCAGAGGCACTGCGGTTTTACCATCTCATCATGGTCTTCCCATCCCACAGAGCTCCCCGGGCCTCCCTGGGATGTCACACTTGCTCATGTGAGTCACTCTCCAGATCTTCCCTGTGCTTTCTCTCTTAGCATAAAATGCCACCAGGAGCATTAACCCTTTCTGCCAAGAGGGTGAGTGATGGGTGAGCGAACAACAGAGTAACTGCTATTTGACCCTAAAAGAGTTCAAGTTTAACCTGATATTTACCCTTCCTATGTTTATAGGGCTGGGATATTTTCTCATTTCTCCTACCCTAATCCAGTCTAGGGCATTCTAGTATTTCATTTTTTAGAAAATGCTAAATTGGGCCAGGATCAGTGGCTCATGCCTGTAATCCCAGCACTTTGGGAGTCCAAGGCAGATGGATCACTTGAGGTCAGGAGTTTGTGACCAGTCTGGACAAGACGGTGAAACCCCACCTCTACCAAAAATATGAAAATTAGCCAGGTGTCGTGGTGCACACCTGTAATCCCAGCTACTCAGGAGGCTGAGGCAGGAGAATTGCTTGAACCCTGGAGGTCTCCACCTTGCAGTGAGCCAAGATCGTGTCACTGCACTCCAGCCTGGGCAACAAGAGCAAGACTCCAACTCAGAAAAAAAAAAAAAAGCTAAATTGATTTCACTTCTTTCTTCTTTCTAATAGGCTTTGATTTGCAATGTTAAAATTCTACTCTATATCATCTTCTACTGATAAAATGGAACCTCCTCTCCATCCACACATCACAAAATATTTGTTTCATTGAAACCGTTGATAGGTTGTAGGAAAGCGGTATTCGGGGCTATGATTGGAACACTTGATATGAAGCCGTCTTTCAAAGAAAGAGAGTAGACCTACCAAGACTTCAGGAGAAATCACACTCAGTTCTTCCTGAATTGTGTGGAACCTGCCCACTGCTTGCCCACTGGGGTGTGGGGCAGCCTAGAGCTCCCCCTGTCCTAACCTCCCTGTGCGCACGTGCGGGCGGAACAGCCAGAACACTTTACTTCGCGCCTTGCATTCACAAGTCTTATCACTTTGCAATCTCATCTTTTCTGAGAAAATATTCTATTTTTTTAGTGCTGCTTTTTTGTCTAGGTCGGCAACTTTTTTTTGAAGAGAGATTTATTCAGAGTTAGCCTTTGCAGAATAAAAAATTGGGCAATTTAAAAAGATAGATATTACTTTCTCAAAACAGATAAGACACAAGTTGTACATATATATTTTTTAAAAGCAATTACCATCTGCCCGATAGAGAAGAATAACTCTGTTGGAATTGAGGTTTATTGTGTAGTTTTATAATTAGGATGCCTCTGAACAGAATAATATCCTTATCAGAATTCATGCGGAATGCCTTCTAATATTTTCCTTTTATTTTCAAACTCATTATGTAGACGGCACTTTGGTTTTCAGCTAGAGGAATTTAGAATGCAGAAGGATGCCTTGCAGGGCAGAGTGTTTGCAAAGATGTTTGTATTTTCTAAAGGGTTTTGAGAGGTGGAAGAGCTACTCGAGAAAGCCGACAACCAGGTCCTTTTGATCGATATCACCCACGTCACTCTCATCAAGGGTGCACACTGAGCTAGCTGGTGGCTCCCAACCCCAAGGCCAGCTCCTGGATGCACGAGATGTGTGTGGGACCCAGCCAGCAAGGCTGCCCTGTGGCCCCCAGTGTCTCTCCCTCCTGCAGGGTTCCTCCACCTTCTCAGTTCTACCTGTCTCCGGACCACTTGCATGCTCTGATCTGGGACATGGCTGCTCTTGGGCCACCAGTCAAGAGCCTCTCCTGTCCCTGAGATGCCCTTGCCTCCCCTTCCTCAGTTACCTGTGGTCTCCCAGCAGTGTGGATTATTTGGATCATTCAATCGGCTTTAAATGAACATGGGCTGGGGGTCAGGAAAATGCCTTGTCCGCCCCAGACACACACACAGAGTTTACCCTGTTCGGGGCTGAACCGTGCCTCCTATAAATTCATATATTGGCATCCTAACCTCCAGTGCTTCAGAAGGTGACTGCACTGGAAATAGGGCCTGTAAAGAGATAATGAAGGTGAAACAAGGTCACTGGGGTGGGCCCTAACCCAGTGTGACTGGTGTCCTTATCATAAGAAGTAATTAGGAGGACATAGGAGGACTCTAAGGAGAGAGGCCTCAGAAAAAGCCACTCTGCCAATGCCTTGATCTTGGACCTTCAGCTTTCAGAATGGCGAGACAATACATTTCTGCAGTTGAAGCCCCTAGCCTCTGGTACTTCATGATGGCAGCCCTCGCAGACTGACACACCCCCGCTCCAGGAATCTGTTCACCCAAGTGGCATTTCACACAACACAGAGGGGAGATATCTTTGAGCATGGCTTCCTTGCCAAGTCTGGACGGCAGTGGCTTCTATTTTCAGCCTCCTTCTCTGAGCTAGTTGTAGTTGATGGTGTAAAATACAGGCAGACCCTGACTTTGGGAAGGGCTGTGTCCCCAAGGCTCACTTTTAAGTCTGTTAGAAAACAAACTGGATTTGTCCTAAAAATACTATTATGCACAGCACTTAGGTCCCCAAACCACTACACAGTGGCTTTAAAAATCCTAATATACAGAATTATTTCCTGGCTAGTCTAGGTCCTCTCTCACAACCCATCAGACAGATTGACCTAGCCCCCGCCCACAGAAGGCTACATTGCTTCCTGTTTTGCTGGTGCCACCGAGGCTTTCCCTGGGCTTATCCAGCACAGGTGCTGGGACCCGGGATGGTGGGGAGGGGTCCTTAAAGTCCTCCATTCCTGTATTTGAAAACTCTTGTTTAATAGCTAGCTTTGCTTACTCTTTCCTGCCAAGTAGGTTATGAACAGCCTGTAAGCAGGGTTCTCACTTTCTCCTCTTCTGCACCCCTCAATGGGCAGCATAGCCTGGCATCTGTAGGTGCTTGAAAATGACCTCTGAGATTGTGCAGATGGAGGAGGCTGTGGTCTCAGTGGAGGATGTCGGGGACCCGAGGAGAGGGGACATGGCCTCCCCTTCCCTTCCCTGTGTCTCCCCTCCCAGATGGGCCTTGGGGAATTGGAGCTGGGGAGATAGAAAGGTCTTCCCTCCCGTGTCCGCCTCTCTGTCTTATTGAAGGTGGAAAGGTTGGGCCCCAAGGGCTCTGGGAGAGAAGAGGAAGAGAGGAGGGCAAACTCAGGAAGGGAGCAGTCCTGGGCTGTGGCCAGCCACCTGCCAGTGAGAGTCTGCTTTGCTTTCCCGTCTCCTAGCAGGAAGAGCTTCAGAAAGCATCCAGTCCATCCCTGGATTCAGAGACAGGCTCCTAAGTGGCCACACTGTCACAGAAAGGTTTCAGAGGCTGCAACAAAAGCAGTTCCACGGACCTCTGGGTCCCAGCAGGCTCCTAAGCCTGGTGCCCTTCTGCTTGGCAATTTCCCCAGCTCCTCCGTGTCCCCACCAGCCCCTGGCCTGGGAACCTCTCCAAGGAAGGCAGAGCAGTGATGAGCTAGCTCAGGCTGGGAACCAGAAAGGGCTATTTTTAAAAGTTATATACACAGAAGCTGAGTCTGTGACATAGAACAAGTCTGCATGTAGAGAGGAAATGTGATCCATCTGGTGACGATTTTCAAACATCACAGAGTCCGAGGTCATGATGGCATATGAAAGGAATGTTTCTTAAAGATCTAGGATCTGCTGGATTTTATAAAATAATAAAATTTGGAAATATTCAAATTTGGGAATAGTTTATTAAAATATCCACACTTGAAAATAGTGTCAAATTAGAAATACAAATACATGACAAATTGGCTAATACACTAATCATTAGGAAAATGCAAATCAAAGCCATGGTGAGGGCTCGTCTCATGCCAGTTAGCATGGTTTTTATCAAAAAGACAAAAATGAGTGAATGCCGACAAGGCTGCCAAGGGAGGGAACTCCTATACGGGGTGCGGGAACATGACCCAGCACAGCCACTTTGGGGAACAGTATGGAGGCTCCTCAAAACACTGCAAATAGGAATATCACATGATCCAGCAACCCCACTAGTGGACGTTTACCCAAAGGAAAGGAAATCAGTATATCCAAGAGATAGCACACCCTCATGTTTACTGCAGCACTTTTCACACCTGCCAAGGTATGGAATCCACCTCAATGTCCAACAACAAAGAGATGGATAAAGAAAATGTGGTACATATTCACCATGGAGCACTATTCAACCCTATAAAAGAATGAAATTGGGAGGCCAAGGCAGGCAGATCACCTGAGGCCAGGAGTTTGAGACCATTCTGGCCAACATGGTAAAACACCATCTCTACTAAAAATACAAAAAAATTAGCCAGGCGTGATGGCAGGTGCCTGTAATCCTAGGTTTTCAGGAAGCTGAGGCAGGAGAATAGCTTGAACTAGGGAGGTGGAGGTTGCAGTGAGCTGAGAGCACCCCACTGCACTCCAGCCTGAGAGACAGAGCGAGACTCTGTCTTAAAAAAAAAAGAATGAAATTCTGTCATTTGTGGCAACATGGATGGAACTGGAGAATGTTAAGTAAAATAAACCGGGTTACACATCGCCTGTTCTCACTCATATGTGGAAGCTTAAAAAAGTTGATCTCATAGAATTGAAACGCAGAACAGAGGATACTAGAGGTTGGGAGGGGAAGGCGGATTGGGAGAGATTTGCTCAAGTACACAAAGTTACAGGTGTATAGATTGTAGGAATAAGTCTTAGTGTTCTATACCAGCAGTCCCCAAACTTTTTGGCAGCAGGGACTGGTTTTGTAGAAGATGATTTTTTTCATGGACCAAAGTGGAAGGTGGGGGCAGCTTCTAGATGAAACTGTTGCATCTCAGATCATCAGGCATTAGATTCTCATAAGGAGTGTTCAGCCTAGATCCCTGGCACGCACAGCTCACAACAGGGTTCACACTCCTTTGAGAATCTAATGCTGCCGCAGATCTGATGGAGGTGTCGCTCAGGCAGCTCTGCCCTCCGTTCATCTATTCATCTGAATTGCTGGCTTGCCACTCACCTCCTGCTGTGCAGTTGGTTCCTAACAGGCCGTGGTACTGATCCATGGCCTGGGGATTGGGGACCCCTGTTCTATACCACTGTGGGATGACTCTAGTTAACAATAATATATAGTTTCAAACAGTGAGAAGAAGGATATTGAATGTTCACAACACAAAAAAGTGTTAAATATTTGCAATGATGGATATGCTGATCACTCTGATCTGATTACTACATATCTTATTATATATATTGAAACGTACAATTTTATGAAATTCAACAAACCCTAGGACCCATAAACATGTACAATTGTTATGAGTCAATTAAAAATGCATGAACAGGGAGCATCTTGAAAACAAGCCTGAAAGTATTACCCTGTCTTAAGGAAAGCTCCCTGAAATGGTGGGTGAAACTTATTTATTTATTCTGAAGTACAACTCCCCAATGTCCTACTGCCTCCTAAACTGAACTCAACCGATGTCAGTTTAATCTCGCTCCCTCTCTTCCTCTCTTCTCCTCTCTTTCTTTCTCTGTCTTTCTCTCTTTCTTCTCAGACAAGAACATCTGAATGTTGAAATTGTCAAGTCTGGAAAAATCCATGACCCACTTAACCAACTTTTGTCTTTGACCACTGCACCAAGATTTTTCAGACTACTTGGACAAGCAATTGTCGATCGATGATTGAAGATGAGACACAATATTGGGCCTAGTCTCAAGGGCATTTCCAGAAAGACGTGATTGTCCTTTTGGGTGGCAGTTGCATAAATGTGCTCCAGACAGCCCACTTTCCCAGAGAACGGCACGGAAACATTGCTCAGGACCTCATGCAGCATCTTGTGGCTGAAATGTATTCTCAGCTTGGATTACCTTTTGTGAGCACGGAGTTTCACAGGTTTGCTTCCAGCTGCGAGGCGGCTCTTTCTCTCACCTTAGGCTTGCATCTCTCGTGCTCTGGTGAAGTTGTTTTATTTTAGTAGAGATTTTGGCGAGTGGTCTGTTGGGTTGATTTTCTGGGCACCACCAAAAGAATTACTTAATTGGGAGTAAGCTATTTAACTTCTGTGAAATGTGTGTTCTCATCGATACAATGAGGAAAGTACTTCCTCATAATGATTGCTAGATTAGACGTAACATTTCCAGAATTCCTAGCACATAGGAGTCACTCAAATATCTGTGATCTGAAAGACATTAGTAATGCTCCTTTCAGCTTTATTCTCATCTCAGATGTCTGTGGCATCATGATTCAACCAGGGGATTTGCAACTTTGGCACTGCCAACATTTTGGGGCGAGTGAGTCTTGGTGGTGGAGGTTGTCCTGCACATTCTGGGATATTGAACGGTACCCCTGGCCTCTACCTTCTGGATGCCAGGAGCGCCCCCTACGCCAGGTGCGATGGTAAAAAATGTCTCGAGATGTTACCTACCATCCCTGTGGGGGCAAAAGTCACCCCTGGTTGAGAATCATTGATTTAACCTAAAAGGATAGAATTTTTAGTTATGAACTTCAGACTTAGTGAGTTTAGGGGATTCTCCAGATGCCACCCTGCAGTTTTCTGACATGTCTCTAATGCATGCTAGCCCACCTCAGCCTCCCTAGTAGCTGGGATTATAGGCATGCACCACCACGCCCTGCTAATCTTCACATTCTTTGCAGGGACAGGGTTTTGCCATGCTACCCAGGCCGGTCTTTAACTCCTTGGCATAAGCAATCTGCCCACCTCAGCCTCCCATAGTGCTTGGGGGCACCTAGGCTGTTTGTGCAAAGAGGAAGAGGAGCTTAAACAGAAAAGAGACGCTGCTCAGAACTGCTTAGGGACTGAATAGTGCTGTTAGAAATCTGAGTAAAAGGATGTGTTTTTGAGGCTATGACTACCCCTAAAGAAGAGAACTGGTACTGGGAGTTTGCCACGTCCTTAATTCCTGTGACCACCCTTAATTTTTTGTCTGCTTCCAGAGAAATGTTGGAAAAATTGTATGAACAGTGACTGTTCCAAGCATGATAAATTTTATTTTATTTTTAAAAATGTTTTTGAGATGTAATTTCACTCTGTGACCCAGGCTGGAGTGCAATGGCGTGATCTTGGCTCATTGCAACATCCGCCTCCCAAGTTCAAGTGATTCTCCCGTGTCAACCTCTAGAATAGCTGGGATTACAGGTGTGTACCACTACGTCTGGCTAGCTTTTGCATTTTTAGTAGAGACAAGGTTTCACCTTGTTGGCCAGGCTGGTCTTGAACTCCTGACCTCAGGTTATCCACCTGCCTTGGCCTCCCAAAGTGTTGGGATTACAGGCGTGAGCTACTGCACCTGGCCATAAACTTTATAGTGCTTCCACATTACAAATGTGATTTGATTCAAGATCTATGTTTATACATCAATAGTTGCATTCATGCTGCCGCCTATTTATTCATTCTTCCATCCATTTATCTATTTATCTGTCAAAGCCCCTTAGGGATAACCTGTCTCAAAAGGCAAAGGCTAAATGTTTTAGGCAAGTGCAGAGAGAATCAGGATCTCCAGTGTGATCTGCTTTTAAATATTATATATATGCTTCATGTGAAAGCTAGACCATAAAAAAAAGAAAAAAATTATATATATGCATATATATACACACACATGTAGGTATATATATTTAAGTATGCATAGATATATGTAACATATAATATATTTTAACATATGATATGCATACGTTAATACATATGTTATCATAAATGACATAATTACAATTAGATACTCTAGGTATATGTTCTCCAGTGAAAATGGCATCGGGCATAGAACTTGCATATTTAAGTGAGAGGGAAGACAATTCTGTTCTCAAGGACATTTTAATTTAGTGAAGCACAGCGTATGAACTAACAGTATGTTTTTAACAAAAAATTGCAGGAAATAAGAGCATTATTATTATTATCATCATTATTATTATTTGAGGTAGACTCTGGCTCTGTCACCTAGGCTGGCATGTAGTGGCACCATCACAGCTCACTGCAGCCTCAACTTCTCAGGCTCAAGTGATCCTCTCACCTCAGCCTCCCTAGTATCTGGGATTATAGGCATGCACCACCACGCCTCGCTAGTTTTTGAATTTTTTGCAGAGACAGGGTTTCGCTATGTTACCCAGGCTGGTTTTGAACTCCTTGGTTCAAGCAATCTGTCCACCTCAGCCTCTCAAACTGCTGGGATTACAGACATAAGCCACTGCACCCCATCAAGATTACATTACTAAATATGTATTTTCTTGTGAAGGAGAAAGATAGCTTGATAATTGGGAGACTGTTGTTTTCCTAATGAAAACTTATTTCTCTGTGTTGAGTTAGTGATTTCCTTTTGCTGAGCCTCAGTTTACTCAGTTTTAAGATGTTTTCATTTCTATCTATTGGAAGTTTTCGTTAAAGCCTATTTCATGAGAAATTTGGGACATTTACATTGGCCGATATCACCTAGTCAATTTCTACTTTCCTTCATTACTTACACATTTTCAAAATTATTTCTTAATCTCTTGCTTGTATGCAGGATGCTTTTTCTACTGTGTAAATGTTTGAGTCTAGTTGGTTGATTTTTATGAACTGTTTGTCTGAAGCTTGATAAATAAGCCATCATTTAAGCAGGGCTTTTACTTTATGAAGAAGGAGAAAAGTTAAGCTGCAGTACTGCCAGACTTGATCCACACACGCTCAATGCCCCAGGTACACTTACAGATGTTTTTATTGGAAAGCCCCTTTTATTTGCCAGTTTTCATCTGCTTGCCATCTTTACAAATTGTGGCTTATGTCTGCAACTCTCTAGATTTCATCTATTTCCAAAGTCAAATGATTTTTCATTTATTTGAATCATGTAAGGTCTAATGTTAGTCAATTTTGCAGATGTGAAAAAGATATTGTTCATTTTTCATACAGCATTTCCCTTTCTTGTCAAATGACAAATTCTAGCAAATCAAAATTTGACAGGAAAGCAGCCTTCATATTTACATATTCAGAATAAGCAACAAGCAGGTCACTTTTAAAACTCTTCCTTTTAACCTAAGAATTTAACTCTTTCTTTTAACATGAGTAATAAATAAAAGTTTCATTCATTCACTCTTAATTCATTCAATTAACATTTGTTGAATGTGACAGACTTTGCTAGGCTTTGATAGAAAAAGAAAGCAAAGAAGCGAGGAAGGAAAAAAGGAAAGAAGGAAGGAAGGGAGGGAGGAAGGGAGGGATAGAGGAAGGGAGGGATGGAGGGAGGGAGGGAGAGAAGGGAAAGAGGAGTGAGAAAGAGAGGGAGGAAGGAAGGAAAGAAAAAAGGAGAAGAAAAGAAGGAAGGAAAGAAGAAATGAAGGAAGGAAAGAAAAAGAAGAAACAAACAAAAAAAGAGAGAGAGAGAAGGAAGAGAGGAAAGGAGGGAAGGCATAAAACAGGCCACCAGGGATTTCCGGGTCTATCGTCTGGTTCAGCCACTCTCAATCTGCGCACACACAGATTCACCTGCACAGGGGTGTGTGGCTGTCCTGGAAAAAAAACTAGTGCTTGGCTCCCTGAGGACCAATGAACTAGAACCCCCGGGTGAGACTCCAACATAGGTAATTTGAAAATCTAGGTGTAATGTATGCAAGGTTGGGATTCTGGCCTAGTTAAATAGGCAGGTAAACAGATCTCTCCCTGTGATGCGCTGAGTGCCCTAACAGAGGCCAGTGCCAGTGCCAGGATGGAGGAAGCCTTTGGCTCTGCCTGGTAGACAGCACATCCCATGAGAAGCTGGGCAGGACAGGGAGGAGGAGCCCCTCATAGCTGTGTGAATGCCTGGTTCTTGGGAGCACAGCTGCCTTCCAAACGCATTCCTGTGGGGTGAGGCCCAGGCTTCGGTGCTGTGGACAGTGTCCGATGTGGCGAGTGTGGCTGATGTGAGTGGACCAGGTGGCCGGTGCTCCCCTCCAGGGCCACACACCGACTCTGGATCTCCCAAGATAACTGGCTGGGCACCAGGACAGACTCAGACTGTGAGAGGGGGATGACACTGGTACAACAATCCTATAAAATGAGGATGCTGTCCTGTCACCGTGGGTCACTCCCTGGTCTGCATTCTCCATGGTGGTGAGTCAGAGAGAGATATATCCTCCTGGATGGAGACAGAGGGTATCCCACAGGATGGATTTACCTAGCCAGGACAGCATAGCATGATGCCCACTTGTGCCCCAGTGATCCCAGACTGGAGGCAGAGATTCCATCAGGAAAAAGGGACTGCAGAGATGGCACCTCTGATGACTCGTAGAGTTAAAACAAAGTTAATCAGAATTCCTTCCTTCCTGTGTTTTTCCTCTCGATGGAAACTTTTTAAAGTTTCAATTCATTATTAAAGAATGCCAGCACATCTGCCCTTGCCCCATGAAACCCACCCTCCCTAGCACACCGCAGGGTACCGAGTACTCCAAAGGGTGTCTGGTGGGAAGCATGACTGCAGGTGACTGCTTACAGCCAGCTTTAGTTTTTGCCTGTGTTTTCCGTGGCCCTCTCTAAGTCCCCCTCTGGCCCTTAGAGTGTGGTGCATATTCACTTTCATGTCCGTATCACCTCTCCCTGGTGAGTGCTTTTTTCTGGACGAAGAGAGTTGGACCAGGCAGAAACTCTGCGCCATTCAGGTCAGCAGCGACTCCGACTCCGGAGGAGCCCGGAAGCACAGTGAGGCTGGGGCCACGGAGTCCAAGCGCACGAGGCTGGCGCTCCGGCCATGACCCGCACCTCCCACAGCCCGCTGTGGCCTGGGTCCCACATCCCTCCCTCGGAGACTCCCTGTCCCCTTGCACAAATGTGCCCATTAAATCCCCAGCTCCGGGACAAAAGAGGTGGTCCACAGGGAGCGCTGGGAAAATTGAGGAAATCATCCTTCAAATACCTTTTTTTTTTTTTTTTTTAAAGTGAATTCGGCTTTTTGCCACTGGCGACATTTCTCGCGTTGACTTTGAATAAAGTGGTCTGCGCCTCCCTGTGGGGCCCAGCGGAACCAGAATACGCAGCCGGAGTAACTGGTGGAAAACGGGCTGGTTTCCTGGAGCTGCCGTAAGGAGGCGCTGCACGCGGTGGCGCTTAAAACGACTCCAATTCATTCCCTCGCAGTTCTGGACGCCGGAAGCCCGGGATCAAGCTGTTGGTGGAGCCACGCTGCCTCCGAAACCGGGAGGATCCGTCTTGGCCTCCTCTGGCGTCCGGGGGCTCCCCGCCATCCTGGCCTTCCCAGGTTTGCAGCTGCGTCACTCTGATCTCTGCCTCTGCTGTCCGCATCCCTCTTCCCTGTGTGTCTCTGAACTTAGGTGGCATTTTCCTCTTCTTACAGGGACACCTGTCATGGGATTAGGGCCCACGCTAATGACTTCATCTTAATGATATCTGTATAAAAGCGTCTTTCCAAATAAGGCCACATTCACAGGTATCAGGGTGACGACTTCAACATGTCTTTTTAGGGGGCACATCCAACTGGTCACAGAAGGTGAGAGGAAATAAGCGTAAAAACGTGAGCCAGGAGGAAGGCGATGGCACAGGAGGAACACGGTCTTGGAGGGGTCTCAGGAGATAGGAAGATGGAGTAACGGCAAGTCCTCTGCCCTCCACCATCGCCCCACGAAACACCTTCCAGTTCCCATGGCAGTGGTTTTTCACTCGTGAGTATGGTGTTATGTCATTGACAGAAAGTAAATGGACAGAATTTAACCATCTTGATCTGTGGGGCAGAGTCCGCAGTGTCTTCCTAGCCGAGTTTCGGCTGGACTGGAAGGGGGAACCGGGTCAAGGTGAGCAGACACAATGAAGAAGGCGGGCGATGACGTCATCTGCAGGTCTGACCTCAGGCACATGCTTCACTGCGGGCCTGGGCCTCTCCGCACCTCTGCGACCCCCTTCATGCCTGCTGCCCTGGGAGCTGTCCTGGTAGTGTGGGTGCACCCTAGGAGCTGTGCAGCCCTGCCGATGCCCGCTGCCCTGGGATCTTCCTGGCAGTGTAGCTGCACCCTCAGAGCTGTGCAGCCCTGCCTCTGACTCCAGAGCCAAGGAATTCTTCAATTTGAAAAACAGAAAACAAATCATCAGATCCAAAGGCTCCAACACCATAATCACCACACTTAGAAAAATAACCATGAAGCTGAAGTGTTCTACTTGTCCCCTAATTAAAAAATGTAAAATTGTAGAAGTGAGTTTTCCAATGACACATTTGTGACACACAAAGGGTTTCTAGTTTTCTCTAGAGGAGCTGTAGAGCTCTTAGATGCCATAAGAGCTAAATTAAGACTGATTTACTTTAATTATAAGGATGAAGAGAAGCCGTAGGAAGTGACAGGTTGGACTGGGAAGTGCATGAGCTTCAGAATTGGCCAGACCCAGTTTTTAGTCCTGATTCTGTAAGTCCTAGTATGTGAACAGATCAAATCATTTAGGACAAACAGAAGCAAATTTAACTTCTGTCTTGGGCTTGTGGTGGGTTGTGTCTGAGAATGTGTACAAAGGACTTGGTGCGATGCCTGGGACTGGGTGGGTCCTCAGCAAAAGTGTCTCTGCACAGTGCATTGACCAAGGATCAAATCCATTGGTGCAGTGTGTTATGGATTGAACTGTGGTCCCCCCAAAAAGATATGTTGACACCCTGACCTCCCGTACTTCAGTGTGTGACTTTATTTGGAGATAGGGTCCTTACAGAGGTGATTAAAGTTAAAGCAAGGTCACTAGGGTGGTCCCTAACCCAGTCTGAGCTGTGTCCTTGTAAAGGGAATGTGTGGACACAGAGACAGCCATGTATAGAAGGAAGGCATGCAGTGCAGTGGACGGGACACAGAGGGAAGACGGTCACCTACAAGCCAAGGAGGGAGGACAGGAGCAGAGCCTTTCCTGGCATCTTCAGAGGGAGTCTGGCCCGGCCAGCATCTTAATCTTGGCTGTATGGACTCTCCAAACTGTGAGCAATAAATGTCTGTTGTTTAAGCCCCCAGCCCATGGTACTTTGCCACATGCGCCAGGACATTAATACACAAGGGTTGCATCATCAACACAGGAGATTGGGGACACAAATTCAGTGGATGCTGTACAAGTTGGGGGCTCTTTGCACCACAGGGTCCAACCATACTCAGCACAAGATCTGCATCAGCTCCAGTAAATGCCAGAGCCACCAAACACCAGCGCAAGCACCAACATTCAACATAAAGGTGCCCTTTATAGCAGCCGCCTTACAATTTCTTTCTCTATTTTTATTAGTTAGGTCTATAAAAAGACTAGAACATCTTGAAGATTGGAAAAGCATTTGGGTGCAGCATAGCCACTGAAAAAACCCCCAGAGAAGAGTTCGAGTGCATCTCTGACATCATGCTGTAACAATGTATAATTATAGGAGATATTATTAAATTGTAAAATGTGAAGCTGGGAAAACATGTAATTTGGTAAGCTCGGTCTCCTGCCTGGTATAATTACACGCCTCTCCTTCCGTTGACATTGTTTTTACGGGGTGAATGTTGTCTGGGCTGTTGCCACAGTGGTTAATGTGAGACACGACTGAGAATGTGCCAAAGCGACAATCAGAGTCAAAAAGAACACTCGTCTTATTTGGTACCTCATATTTTATTTACACTATGACATGATAAGATCGATCATTCAGTTTAATGCATGCCGACTGGAAAGTTAATGGTGACTTCTTACATTCTACTTTCTTCTGTGGACTTTGTTTTAAATGGCCCACTTTGGTATTTATGATATAATCATTTAAATATGTAAGTTGATAATGATTGGATTAGATGAAGTAATTGAGTTTAAAAACAATGGAACAACTTAGAGCCTGCATCTTTGGGGGTTAGAGCAGATTGTTCAGCGTCAGCACTATTGATATGGGGGCAGGGTGGTTCTCTGGGGTGGGGGCCCGTCCTGTACATTGCAGGGTATTTACGGCACCCCTGTTGTGACAGGGAAAGTGTCCCTAGATGTTGCCAAGTGACCCTTGTGGGATGGGGGGAGCAAAATTGCCCCAGTGGGGAATCACTGGGCTATGGGAAGGGGGTAAAGGATTATGCAAGGATTAGTCAAGGTCAAATTTGGAGTGAAATCGTAGCAGCTAATGCACCATGCCTGATGATGGAGTAGTAGAAAATCAATGTGGATTTTTATCCCTGGACAATTCTACTTTTCCAAGTCAATTGTTTTGTTTGTTTCCTCAGTTTTGCAAGATGAAATCAAATACATAGTTAGTGGTAAAGCTGAAGTGAATGCCAAGATTGTAATTTGTCCAGAAATATTCCCAATATGTAACCAATCACAGGGAATGGGGAGAAATGGAGCCCTATCCTCTTTAAGCAAGGTCTTTTTTTTTTCTAGCACTCCATGTCCTTGCCGGTGGCATCATCTTGCTTGGGGCTCTCTGGTTGGTCTTAGGGCTCCCAGGAAAGTTGATTTGGAGGATGTTTAAATTAGCTGATCATTAAAATTAGCCCACATGGCCTAGGAATTAAGTGATATTGGAAACTCACTGCAGATTATTAGTGGACAGGTGTGGCCCAGGCATGAGGGGCATGAGGCTGGGTGGGAGAGCAGGGCCACGGCTGACTCAGGCCTTCCCAGGCTGCCAGCATGGATGCCACTCATTGTTTTATCATCTGGCACCTGCTTTCCTTCTTGCCCTCCAAGATGTCCAAAGAAATTATTGGGGACCTTCATAAATCCTGAAATATCCTGTGGTTTCTGGTGTCCAGGGTCCCCTTCGTGTTTCTTTCTGGTAAAATGGATAGTGGGGACAAGGGCATTTCATTTTCTTCCCCTCTTGAAACCCAGGGCCTGTCCAGATCTTCAGGCTTCAGCTCCTTCTTCTAGGCCCCCACTGTCCATGCATACCCCATCAGAGGGGACACATGACCTCACAGCACCACAGCCTCCCTCGTGGCCTGTGATCCACCAGAGTGCCTCCTCAGGTCACCGTCAGTGGTCAGTGGTCTCCAAGGTCTTTGGCACAAGGGACTGGTCTTATGGAAGACAATTTTTCCATGGACAGGGTGGTGGGGGAAATGGTTTGGGGATGAAACTGTTCCACCCCAGATCATCAGGCATTAGATTCTCATTAGGAGCCTGCAACCTAGATCCTGGCATGTGCAGTTCACAATAGAGTTCCCGCTCCTATGAGAATCTAATGCCACCACTGATCTGACAGGAGGCAGAGCTCAGCTGGTGATGCTCACTCGCCCACCACTCACCTCCTGCTGTATGACCTGGGCTCAGTTCCTAACAGGCCATGGACCAGTACCAGGGTTGGGGGCCCCGGCTCTTGGTAACACAGGATCCACCTCCTGCATCCTCACAGGACCTTCCAACCCTGGCTGTCTGGTCAGAACTGCATTTTTGAGAAGTTTCCCTCCCTTCTTGATCCAATGCCCCTTTTAGAGATGATCTCCATAGAAGGGTTCCTTCCTATGGTCCCAGGGAAGGGCTATGCATTCTGGGGACCCCGACACTGCCCTGCCTCATCTTGCAAGCCAGCACAGTCCCACGCTGTACTGATGCCCTTCCTCCACTCACATTCTCATTCCTTAGAATGAGGTCTGGGTTAGCAGCTCCTTTTCTTCCTTCCTCCTTCCCAGAGTGACTTTATCATCAAGTAAAGCCAAGGAGCTTCATTTGTGCTTTCATAGTTATTTGCAATTGCCAAAGTAAGATATTTGTTAAATACACTAAAACCTCACTACATCTGCAAGCAGCAAACATCGCTTCCCCTGCTTGTACCCTGAGGAGTTGTTCCTGCTCCTTTGGACAGTGTCTTGCCTCTGATGTTTAGACAAAAGAAACTGCCTGCCCATGTGTTGCGAGTGAACTTGGGCCTCTGCCACCCTCTGTGACATCCCTCACCCACCAAGGTCATCGCTAACATTGTAAGCCAGATCCATTGCTAAGGGTCTACATGGATTCTCTCACTCAGCTGCATTTTTGTCCATAGAAACTAAGGCCTAGAATGACGGAATAACTGGCCCCAGGTCACTCTGGCAGCTGTGAGCTTCAACATACAACCATAGCTCTCCCTCCCTAGAATTAGAGAGTGTAGGAAGAGAGGAGAAAGCACCCTGAAAACAAGCCAGTGCAAGTCAATGTCTTCCTGAAGTGCATGTGAGGACTGTCTTGTTAGGTTCAGTGTCTGCTGTGGACACTGGTTCTGACATCGATTGTCCACATTGAGATTCCTATCTTCCTTATGAGAAAAATTAAGGCCAGGATATCCCCTCTTTTCTCGAAGGTCAAGCGTGGTCTTGATGCAAGTGAGGAACAGACCTAGGTCTCCTGTCTTGAGTCCCCTGGTTTTCTTTTTTCCCCAATAAAAATCATCTTCCCACTTAGAGAAGGTGGTGGGAGGGATACAGGGCACCTATTTGCTTGCTTCAGCACCATGGGATGTGGCAAATTCCAGAGATGAGGCTTTCAGGAAGGCATTTGGCTGAAGCACCTCATGCAGGTCACCAGGCGTCTGCTGGCTTCAGGGCAAAGGCTACACTGGAGGGAGAGTGGCAGCCAGGTCAGCTTCATGTCCTTATACTCCCCTCCCAGGATCTCAGGATTTCCTGAGATCATTGAAAGGATCACTGGACACCTCTCAATGCCTGGGTTTTCATGCGCAAGACAGGGCATTTAAAAAGACGGGGATGCCTAACTTGGACTAGGGGTAAAAATTGCATGAAAAGCTTAAAGCTACTCCCTAGGATGCAGCCACGCTGTGCTGGGTTGGCTGACAAGACACTTCATGTTAAGCAGGAGACACTGCATTAAAGGTGGTTTTATGAAATGTTTCTGCATGCAGGAACTGAACAGCCTGGAAACTTCTCTCTGCACATTGGCCACTGGGACAAGACTGTCAGGGTCACTACTTGCAGGGGTCTGTCCTGTAGATCCTGACAGATATTATGCTTTGCCAGTTTGGCTCAGGGCCAGCATAGTAAGGTATGTGAAGGAGTTTACCTAACTAACTTGTTTACTCATGTGGTCTTAAAACTAACCTTTGAGCCAGATGGCCCTCTCGAAAGGAAGTCAGCCAAGGAGATTACTCTCTAATAGGGTTTGCTTTAGGCATCAGAACCTGTGCTTTAGTTTTCAACCTCTAGTGGTGTTGACTGAAGCCTATGTCAATTAAAGTTTCTAAATAAATGCAAATCTCTCTAGCTAGTGGAGGCTGGCAGTTGCAACTGTTTACAGCACTCTCCAAGGTGCCTGTAAGTGGCCGCAGACCCTCAGTTGAACTGGCAAAACATAATATCTGTGTGTCAGTGTACTTTATTCAACCATCACTAAGTCAAGGTCTGCAGGACAGACCCCCACAAGTAGTGTTCCTGACACAAGACAGTGCAGGTGGCTGTGTGTCAAGGGAACTCACAGGATGCTTTCCCATCTTTTTATCATTGCTTTCCAGAATACTTCAATGCATCTGTCCCTGTGTCTACTCACCTCACCAAGGTACAGGGAGGATGCCCATGACACCTGGGGTCCCCCAGCCCTCCAGGGCTCAGTAAGGAGCAGGTGTGGGTACAGGCTGTCTTGCTTGGGTTAAATCTGCATCCCCAGCCTACCTCATAATGAAGTCACCCCAGAAGAATTTGGCATGTGCTTCAAAGTGTCCTCAGCTCTGCCAGGTGGAGTCAGCCCTAATCTCTACCTTAACTTTGGGAATTTAGCATGCCAGGAGAGTCACTGTTCCATTGGTGTTCTGATTCAAATGCTTTGCCCAAGAATTGCTTGTATATCTTCCCTTGGTGATCAGGCATTTGGAGACCACGAAAGAAGCACAACATTATTAACCTGAAAGATGGAAACCATGGCCAAGCATGAATACCACTATCCTGTAGCTTTGTTGCCCCCAGGATCATTAGTTTAATGTGTCTATTTGACTAGGCTACTGCACTGTTATTCAACCAAACACTGATCTAGGTGTTGCCATGGAGGTATTCTGCAGATGTGATGGTAGTGGATTGGAAGTGTCTCCCCCAAATTCATGCCCACCCAGAACCTCAGCACATGAGCTTATTCAGATACAGGGTTTTTGCAGATGTAATTAGGGTCAAGGTCAAGATGAGACACTGGATTAGGGTGGGCCTTAAATCCAATGAGACTGTCTTTATGATGGAAGAAGATGCAGAGATGCAGAGGAGAAGACCAGGTGAAGAGAGAGATAGAGATTGGAGTGATGCAGCCACAAGCCAAGGAATGCCTGGAGTCAACAGAGCAGGAAGCAGACAGGAAGGATTCTCTCTGAGTGCTCCCTGAAGGACAGAAGCCCTGCTGGCACCTTGATTTCAGACTATTGGTCTCTCGAACAGTGAAGGAATAAATTTATGTTTTTTTAAAGGCATCCAGTTTTATAATATGCTAAGACAGCCTTGGAAATGAGTGTAACACCTGTAGCCAGCTCCAGGCTTAGTCCAGATCCTGGGGGCTGCAGGGGGTTAACAGTGTTCTGGATTCAGAGACAGAGAATTTGGTTTACATCCCAGTGACGGCTCTCAGAACTGCACAAACTTGACCACGTTTCTTCATTTCACTGAGCCTTAGGGGAGGACTAATACTCATTCACCACTGTTTTGAGATGTATCTTAGATAATGCCTGTAAAGATAGTCCAGAAATGTCATGGAATGAAAAGTTTCTGCTAGGATGTGTATACACCCACATGCAACGTTCCCTAAATTACCTGTGAAACTCTCCTCATGCTGAAAAACGGACTCTGGAGGTTTTATTTTATAATGTATTTTTCGGTTGTTCAAGGGTTGATTTTTTAGTTCCAAGATTTCCCAAAAAATCAGTTTGCTGCTATTTTTGCTTTTTGCCCTTTCCTGATTCCTTGTCTTTCCACCATGTCAAAAGAGATGGAAAAAAGGGTGACAATTGTGGATTTTTCCTTTATCCTGGCTGCAGCTGGGAAGCACTTGGTGGGGTTGGAGGCAGGTCAGACAATTGTTTACTTTTTGATGCAAACTCTGACGTTACCTTTGAAAATGATCACTGATTTTGTTTTCTAAGATGAGGCTTTAAGAATCTTCATTTAGGCTGAGTGCGGTGGCTCATGCCTGTAATCCGGCACTTTGGGAGGCCGAGGTGGGTGGATTGCCTGAGGTCAGGAGTTTGAGACCAGTCTGGCCAACATGATGAACCCCTGTCTCTAGTAAAAATAAAAATTTAAAAAGAATTAGCTGGGTGTGGTGGTGTGCACCTGTAATCCCAGCTACTCGGGAGGCTGAGGCAGGGGAAGTACTTGAACCAGGGAGGTGGAGGTTGCAGTGGGCTGAGATCCTGCCACTGCACTCCAGCCTGGGGACAGAGTGAGGCTCCATTCCCCCCCCCCCAAAAAAGACTTCATTTAAAATAATAACAAACTAGCTGATTATGATGCTCATGGTCCTAGTCGTGCTTTAAGGAGATTATTGGTACAATTGATACCATTTGAATATGAATTACAAATTAAATAAATGGTGTCAATGTTAAATTTTGATCCTAAGTGTGGTTACAAAAGGGAAGGTCTTTGTTTTTGGGAAATATATAGAAAGAAGTATTGAGTGATTAAAAAAATGATATTTCTAGCTAACAAATGATTCAAAAATAATAATATACATATATATAAACAGAGAGAATAATAAAGAAAATAGGGAAAAATGTAACTGTGAATTTGAGTAAAAAATATAACGGAGTTCCTCATTCTATTCTTGCACTATTCCTGTACGCTAGAGATGATATCAAAATAAAAAGTCACCAGAAACAGTGAAAAAATAAACATAAAATTGTCACTGAAAAAGGATTCATCTTGTTTCTCTTAAGAGTTTTTAATCAGTTCGTGTTTGGACTTAACAATTGTCAGAGCATGACAGAGCGCGCCCGCAGACAGAAAGGAGAGGCTTAGAGCTGCGCTATCGTTCCGTCCTGCATTCTCATGCAGGGACTGGGAGAAAAACCAGAAGCTCAACACTGCACTCTCTGCAGAAGTGAGGAGTGCCTCTGAGGGACTGTGCTGAGGAGGGCCAGGAGAGGCTGGACAGCCACGTTCACACCCAGCCCCACCTCTCTCTGGTGGACCCAATTGTAGGACCTGGCCCCTACAACCGTGGCACGCTCCCTGCTTTGTGCTTAATGGTCTTGAGCAAAAGCATCCCCAAACCCAGCAAACCCAAAGCAAACAGGTGCAGCCAGCCACTCTCCTGCATGGGCCCCATTCCTTCAGCTTCTGACTTTACACTTCCATGTGGAATGTTACATTTCTCACGGATGCTTTTGATTTCATGAGCAGCCTATTCTGCCTTTCCCGAGAAAGCTGCCAAGATCGGGGAAAGGATTCCTTTTCTTCGGAGGAGGAGGAACAGGCTTGCATTTACTTGATAACTGTGCCGGCTACTGAGCCAAGTCTTGGGCTACAAGAGGGGCCACACAGCCTGGCCCTGCCCTCACTGGCCAGAGAGGAATTACATCTCATGAATCAGTGGCTTCAGACTCGGTCCATGACAAGGAAGAGAGGTCTACAGAACTAGGGGGTCTTTGACCATAAAGTTTATCTTGGGGGAGATCAAGGGAGGACTTTCTGGAGGAAGTCACAGCTGAGCTGAAAGGCTTTTAGATAAGAAATTGGATACTTGTTTTAGAAACGGAGATCTTGATTTTCGATGTGATTTACGTCCTCCAGGGCACTTGAATTACAGCGAAACTGGCTATGCTAAAATGCAATTGGGAATACTTATTTTAAGGAATTTCATAAAATTTCTCTAATTAGGGATACCCCCCTGAATACAAACAGGGAGCCCCAGAGAGCATTAAAGGAGGAAAGAGAAATCTTTTCTGCTTTGCGGTATAGGAGCAAAGGTGCCATGAGCACTCCAGGAGGTGGGGAGGATGATGCGGTGGAAGCGTTTCTCACAGGGATCTGCAACTTAGGACCTAGACCAAGTGCAGAAACCCACAGGCCATTTGAAATGTTAATCAGGAGAGGCGGTCTGGAAACAACAAGGGACCAAATGATTTGAAACTAAGAAGAGGAGGCACTGTTCACCCTGGAACATTTTGGAAGGAGTCCCCACCCCCATCTGGTTTTGGAGATAATTTCAGATATTGTTAGGAAAGGAGAAATTCTACCCAGAAGAGAATGAGGCGCGGGTTAGTCTCTGATTCTCAGCCAAGGTTGCACATTAGGATTATCTGAGAAATGATAAAAATAATCTAAAACAATTAAATGAGAACCTTTAGAGATCTCCTGGTTTGTTTTAACTTGCAGTCAGAGCAGTGAACCCTGTGCTAGACCTACTGTCAGAGAGAAACGAATTTTCAGGACCTGGAAGATAGCATAACGCCAGGTTCAGGAGGCACCCAGGCTCCAGGATTGCTCTGGGCCAGGAGTTCTCAAACTTTACTGTCCATCAGAATCCCTGGGGCATTCCAAAAAGCCCAATGTCCACACCACAGCTCATAGCAACTGAATCATAACCTGTGGTGATCAAGATGTTAGCATTTTTACATTTATTTTTAAAGAATTCCCATAGTGAGAGGTCAGGCATTTTGAAAACATACATAGGCGAGCTGGAGAACCAGGGTCCTAGACCAGGGGTTCTCACACGTGAAGGTGGGTCGGTGCTACCCGGAGCGGGGGTTCATTCACAGATTGTTAGACCCCACGTCCAGAGTTTCTGATTCAGCAGGCCTGGAGAAGGGGTGAGAATTTGCATTTCTGACAAGTTCCCAGGTGATGCTTCTGCTGCAGGGTCCTGGCACACCCTTTGAGAACCGTGGTCAAGGTGCAGCTGACCCTCCTGTTCCCATCAGCCTGGCTACATGCTGGTTCTGGCTGGCACTGAACGAGGCACCCAGTGCTGACCAAGCCCATCACACTGCAGCCCTAGGCTGCTGCTCTTAGGAGTGAGAGTCAAGATCTCTCTGTGGCTTCGAGGAAAGCACACCTGACCCCTGGTTAGGTGCCTCTTGGGAGTTCCATCTGTCACCTGTCTTCATGGACTCTGGCTGTGGCTATGGCTGAAGAGCGAGGAGAGCCAAGCAGATGCAGGATGTTGGAAGGATGGCTGCCTCCCAGCCTCGGGAGCCCACATCACCCTGGGGAACGGAGACAGCCGAAGCGTCTAACAGACGGAAAGATTTATTCTGGGTGTTTATGTCTGAGAACCCCTTTCCCCCAACCCTTTAGAAAATTAAGCAAGGGTTGAGTTTTTCAGGATAAGAGGTAGAGATAAATTATTCAACCAGTTAGTTTGACATTTAAAAGGCTATTTATAAAAATGATCATTTCTCAAGAAAATAAAAATAGTGAGAAACTCAAAATTGGCAGTTCTCACTGAGAGAGAGATAATGTTATGCAGAAAGCATTTTCAAGGTTTCCTGAAAACATGTTTTGGGTTTGTTCAGTGTTTTTTCTCCTCACTGACATTCGACTAATCCTCAGGCAAGATTCCCCAATCCCAAATCTTCTTTCTCACCTTGTCAATTAAAAAAAAAATGCTTATTTGTTCATTATTATGTCCACGCCAACCCTGGCATCAGATAATTCTGGAGGGGGGCTGGCTCTCCTCAGCTTCCCGGAGCTGCACAGTGGAGGAGGAAGAACTGGCAACTGTGTTTTCCACGCGTGGGTGTTTCGTGGCATTACACCGGAAGTTACGTGGCACTGCACACATGGAAGAACCCTTTTTAGCTCTCAATTCCAGTAGGAGGTGACTCTTCCCCCAGAAAAAGAATTTAAATCTCTTCCCTCCCTCCCCTCTTCCACATTGCCCCATGCCTGATTGCAGTTTATTGAGGACACAGCTGACAAAAGCATGTATCCTCCAGAGAGATGTCAGGTGGAGAATGCCCGGATGGGAGCAAGAAACCTGCAGCGCCATGGCGTTCATTATTTCAGTTAACACATGAGGGCTGAAAGTCCTATGGCCAACAGGCATGGGGCCACCAGACAATAGCATCCTCCCAGCCAGTTCAGATCATGTGAGTCCAGATCAGGATGGGCCACCATTCAAGACCCAACTGGATGCTGTCCATCCCGATTTAGGACTATGGTCAGTCCTTAAAGGAGAAGACAATGACAATTCTTATCAGAACCTATAGTATATTATCCATGGTGCCTGTGATACACACAGTCCATTAATACATCAAAGGCCTGTGGGCCAACCATCCTCAACTTACTTCGGTTGGTTTATAAAGCCTCCAGTTGAAGAACCCCTTTAGGTATTGCAAATATGGACACCTTACCTGGGGAGCTCCTGTGTGACTATCATGCCCAAGATTTGGTTGCTGGGGCCATCTAATGCCAATGTCCGTCTGTACTGCACCTTATCCCACAGGTCCGTGTGCACCTGGATGGCAGGTACAACACGGCGACCCTTCTCTCCCAGGCCTGAAGTGGGCTGAACCCTCCTGGACATTGTGTGGCAGATTCTCCCTTTTTCTTGCTGAGCATGTAGCTGTTCTGTACTCTAAAGAAGATATTGCAAGATTCTAGCCAGGGCCTTATTCTTTAAAATACAAATTTGTTTTGGAATACTTTTGGATTTGTAGAGAAGTTGCAAAGATAACACAGGGTCATGCCACGACTCCCACAGTGAGCACCTTCCTAAATCCACACTCCAGGCACCTAACTTGCCCGCTCCTAATCCTAGCTACATTCCTGTGTATCCTCCTCCACCCAGCTTCCTCTAGTGCTCCCACCTGACATGACCATCGTATGTCTGTCACAGCTAAGAGGTGAAGGTTGGTGCGTTCCTATGATCCGAACACTAGACTTCATTTGGATGTCACCAGGTTTTCTATTTATGTCCTCTTTCTGATCCAGAATCCCACCCTGTTTAATGTTAGCCTGTTTGTGCTGCTGTAATAGATTACCTAAGAATGGGTAACTTATACATAGAAATACAGAAATATATGTCTCACTGTTCTGTAGGCTAGGAAGTGCAAGATCACTGTGTCAGCAGGTTCTGTTGTCCAGTGAGGGCTGCTCTTGGCTTCCAAGGTGGCACTTTGTTGCTGTGTCCTCCAGAGGGGAGGGACGCTGTGTCCACCTGTGGCAAAAGAGCATAAGAGCAAGCCAGTCAAATGCTGTGCAAAGCCTCTTCATCAGGGCTTCAATCCTACTGACGAGGGAGAAACCCTCATGGCCTAATCACCTCTTAAAGGCCTCACTTCTGAATACCGTCACATTGGCCATCAATTTCAACACATGAATTTTGGAGGGGTCACATTCAGACCATGACATTGGTCATGCCTCTTTAGTCTCGTCTGCTCTGTGACAGTTTCTCAGCCTTTCCTCATTGTTTTTCATTACCCTGACAGTTTTGAGGAGTGTTGGTGAGGCATTTTGTAAAATATCCTTTCATTTAGCTTCTCTGTTGTTTTCCTCTTGTTTATACTGTGTTTCTGGTGACTTTTTGGAAAAAAAAAATTCAGGAAGGTGAAAATTCCTTTGTATTGCATCTTGTCAAGGGTCCATGGTGTGGACCTAACACCATGGGGATGATAACCTTGACCTTTTTGGTTCGGGTGGTGCCTGCCAGGTTCCTCCACTGTCATGTTACTACCTTCCCCTCTCTCTGCTGTTTGGAAGTGAGTCACTAAGTGGAGCCCACACTCAAGGGGGAGGGGGTGGTGTTAAGTTCCACTGATGGAGGGGAAAGTATTTACATATATTATTTGGTGTTTTTTGAGAGGTGGGTCCAAATGTCTCCTGAACTTACTTTTTTGCCAACAACAGATGACAAAAACATGAGTAAGGCAGACAGCTCTTGTTCAGTGATGACATAAGAGATGTTGGCATCTGGTGTCTGGATGGCCGGTGCTACAGGAGTGGCCGTGGCAGCCGAGATGATGAGGCACCTAACCAGAGGCAAGCGGTGGAGCTACGTGAGCCTGATCAGATGGCCTGCTGACCTCAGTCCTGTTTTGGAGAGCTGCACTGACCACTGACCGGGGAACGAGGCTCTGCCCCAGCCCAAGACCTGCTGTCAGGCTTTGGTGGTGTCGGGAATTGGAAAGCTCCCTGGCAATACATAGACAGTCATAATTAATGGAGACATCACAAGACAGTTTCCTGAATGAAGGCAGAACTGTCAGCCTCCTCTTCCAAGACTGTAATTAAAGAAGCAGTTGAGAAATGTTATCTTTCCAATCCTGCATATTCAAACTTATCTGTCACAAACATACTGTTAAACTCCCCCTTTGGTCCCGGTTGTCACTTTCAAATGCCTGCTTGCAGAGACGGTTTATTATGCCTTTACCCTTGAGTACTTTTACAGAGCACTTATGCTTTCCAAAGGGCTATCTAGGTCTTCTGTAGGAGGGTGAGGGTTCAAAGCAAAGCAAATCCACTTTATGTCTTTATCCATTGTTCCAGTTACCTGTGCTGGGAACAATCTCGTAAAAAGCCCAGTTTTTTTAGGTGCGTTTTCTTTCTATTAGGTTTTCGCATGGGAAGATCAACAGGGTTATCAAAAATGGACTGGAGTCTATAAGTCACTAATTGAGCTCTGTCCAGGGTGCCTGGGATTTTGTTTCTCTCATTTAAAATCTCTTAATGCGGTGGCTTTTACTTGTGATGCTTATTTATTGTTGAATCTCTTCAGAAGAGGAGAAGCACTTTTCACCCTCATGGCCGGATCTGTGCTGATAATCTCTCGAAGGAGAAGACGGAAGGAGACTCGTATGCATTTGCAGGGGCAGTCCAGGACTCAGCCATCATTTCCTGTGGTTGCAAGTTCGTGATGTTCAGATGACATGAGGCAGGATTTGTGCCTTGTTGCTCAGGGCTGGAGACACTGTGGGCATTCCATTGTCGTACTGTGATCACAAAGAAACCAACGTGTGGCTCCGAATTCATGCCTGCTTGATCAATATTGCTCGTCTGGTCTGATTTGTTTGTTGTTGTCGTCAGGTTGCTCTGGAATTGGAATATTGACGGGAATGCGCTTTAGACATAACCGTGGGAAATCCTCAAAGGAGCCACACCAATGAGAGAGAAGAAAAACTCCTGGATAAGATCGGCCAAATACCTGAATTTATAGTGTCTGAGGGGCTTACTGATGTCATCCCCAGGATCTGTTAATTACCTCCTCTCTCCATTTTCTTACAGGCTGCGTGTGGCTGCTCCCCCCTCCCCCACCATTATTGCTTCGTTTGTGGAGCTGGTTGGGCAGAATGACCAGGTCAGGCTGTGCTATGTATTTTGTTCATTTCTTCACCTGGAAACTTACATCCCTCTGCCCTGTGATGACTGACTCATTCCCAAGGTTTCCAGGCTGATATTAAGGTAAATGCTCTTTTCTGTATAGATCCCATTCCTTCTTTGAAACGGAATCATAGGGATGCAGAAAGCAATGCGGGTTTGGAGAGAGTTATCAGGGGTAGAGGGTGTGGAGGCTGGTATGAGGCTCGAAGCTCCCTGAGGTCTTTGTTTTTCTCATCAGCAGCTCCTGCCTGGCTCTGCCCTGTTTGTTATCATGTTGAATTGAGTCACTACCCAAAGAACAGATGGATTTGGTTTAACCTGTGTTTTTCCAGAGAAGCCTTTGGCGTGGAATGGGCATGCCTGGAGCCACTGGAATTGTGCAGTGGCAAGAGGCCAGAAGCCAAATGCCTCTGTGGGCGTGTTCTTGCTGAGGAGTGAGGGTGGCCACAGCTATGTGACCGCAGGGTAGAGCTTCCAACCCCCCCAGGAGCAGGGTGTGGCCTGTGCAAGCAAAAGTACCTGATCAAGCTGCGTATTTCTGCAGTCTGTTGTCCCACAGTCAACTGTGAGAGCCACTGAGATGGGCCATGCTATGAAATTGGAGCCATCAAGGAGGAATCAGGCTGATGACAGAGGTCCCTGCTCACCAGTGCTTCTGCCACAACGATAAGTCATGCCATCAGTTTTCAAAGTGCTGATGCAAATCCCCACAGTGTGTGCTCGAGATCTTATCAAACTTAATTAAACAAGATTAGTCACCTGTATTCTGTAACTGTACATGTGTATTTGCAGTTACAGTGTTTCTGATTCAATGTCAATATCACAATTCACAATGAAATGTGACCCTGAAATTGAAAGGTGGAAGTCAACGTGAACGCTTTTAAAAGATGTTTAATATGCTTCTCACTGAGATATGCAGAATTTTCAACTTTTGTGCAATCTGAAATGCATTCAGCACGTTGGTAAAGAGCTCTCGGCAGGTTTCAGTTAAAAAAAAAAAAACTGTTGCTAAAGCCAGAAGGGACATTTTAAATGGCTTGTCCTTGAACTACATTCCATGGAAAACTTTTTATTTTACTTGTGACATGGAAACATGGGCTGTTGGCACTGGGACAAACCCTACAGGTCATTGGTCACAGAGCCCCATTTCGCAAGTGAGTGACCAGAAGCCTGGAGGAGAAAAGTGGCCCACTGAGGCTGCCACCAACGAGGGGAGAACCGTGCGTGGGAGTTGGGGCCGGGCGTGCCCACCGTTCGCTCAGGGAGATGCAGGGTTTTGCTGGCTTCAGCAATAACATCTGAGTGGATTTGACAGCCCCACCCCTGCAGCCCCTGTTATTCTCAAGGCTCCTTTTCTTATGTTTTGAGTTTTTTCTCCAATACTTTGTCACTATTAAGTTACTTCCTAAGAATGCTGGGCAGAAATAATCAGATGGAATAGCCAAAAGATTGATTATCACATTCAACTAGTGCAGTCCTGCTATAAAACCACCTTTATCACAACAGGGACGATGGTAGGTGCCGGATGGTTGAAAAGGGGACTTCATTTGTGTGCGCCGAGTGGAACTGAGAAATATTTGGTCAACAAATATTTTTCAGGCCAGGCACTGTGGCTCAGCACTTTGGGAGGCCAAGGCAGGTGGGTCACTTGAGGTCAGGAGTTCAAGACCAGCTTGAACAACATGGTGAAACCCCGTCTCTACTAAACGCACAAAATTAGCCAGGCATGGTAGGGGGCGCCTGTAATCCCAGCTACTCAGGAGGCTGAGGCAGAAAAATCGCTTGAAACCGGGAGGTGGAGGTTGCAGTAAGCCAAGATCGCACCACCAAACTCCAGCCTGGGTGGCAGAGTGAGGCTCTGTCTCAAAACAAAAGAACAAAACAAAAAACCAACAAACACCTCTCATTGAGAGTCTGTATCCTGATGTGCATTCATTTCAAAATTAATAAGTTTTTTTTTTTTTTTTTTGAGACGGGGTCTTGCTCTGTCACCCAGGCTGCAGTGCAGGGGTGTGATCACAGCTCACTGCAGCCATGAAATATTGGGCTCATGTAATCCTCCTATCTCCCTCCTGAGTAGCTGGGACTCTAGGCACAGGCCACCATGCCTGGCAGAAAGTAACAAAATTTTAAAGTTATTAGTGGAACTCATGCACCATGTAATGTATACTACATAATCCCATTAAAACACTCTAAAGAAAAGGTGAGCTTCCCAAGTTAAATTAAGCCCTAGACGCATCATCTTTTGTTTCCTCACTGAATTTTACTGCAAATCAAATAAAGGAAAGTTAATAAGGCAATAGAAATACATTCTTTAAAGTATTAAGCATACATAAAGATTTGGAATCCAAAGTAGTTTTCTGAAAATAATTTCTCACAGCAGCTGGTTTGAGAAAATTCCCAACTTTAAGATCCCAGGAAATGCTTGGAAGAGCTTATTGCTACCAGATTAATTTTAAAAATCATTAATTAGGATACAACCTCATGTCTTCCTTATAAGCATGTTAGTCACACAGAGATATAGCCACACGATTCCATTTCTTAAAAGAAAAATGGTCTGTGTGTATCTGGAATGAACAGTCTTGGGGAATGTGTCAGCTGGTATTTAACCACACATCTGGATACTCATGATCTGAGGCCTGTGCGCCTGGCTGGAGAACAGTGTCTTGTGGGTGACATGGCGCAGTGAGTGGAAAAGTCCCAGATGGAAAAGCACCAGTCAGCTGTCCAGTGACGGCTGTTCTGTTCTCTGTCATTTACTCACTGTGCAAATTTGTTAGTTACTTTTATGTTTTGTTTTTCACCTGTAAAATGAAGACATCAGAATGGCTAACCTCTAAGGCTTCTTAGAATTCTTAACACATCACAATTTGTCAAATCCCTGACTCCTCTTAGGAGCCATCTAAATCAGCTCTGACAGCTTCATAAGGAGTCTTGAAGAATCATTTGGCTTCTAAAAATTTGCCTGCCCATTCAGACAATAACGGTTGGAGTGGATTTATGCAAATATGTGCAGGGGTATCTTCCTTTTCCTTTAAAAGGCCACCTGAAATACTGAGCTTATATTTCTCAGGTAATTTTGATATTTTGCAAGATCTGTTGGGATTTAGAGCACACGCAATTTCTGCTACCAGGACTTATGTCTATATGTTAACTTGCCAGAAACACATCCCAGCCAGTACCTCAGCTAGAATGCATCAACCCAAACCAGCAAAACTGGGGACAGTCCTGTTATGGTTTGAGTGTTTGCATCCCTCCAAAATTTGTGTGTTGGAACTTAATACTCACTGTGACAGTGTTGAGAGGCAGGGCCTTGTGGGAGTGAGTCAGTCACGAGGGCTCTGCCTGTGATAGTGTTGAGAGGCAGGGCCTTGTGGGAAGTGAGTCAGTCATGAGGGCTCTGCCTTTTTGCCATGCTACCCTTCCAACTCTTCTGCCATGAGGATTCAGCGTTCATCCCCTTTTGCCCCTTTTGGCCATGGGAGGACACAACAAGAGGGTGCCATCTTGGAGGCAGAGAACAGCCTCCACCAGACACTGAACTGTCGGCACCTGGATCTTGGCCTCCCAGCCTCCAGAACTGTAAGAAATACATTTCTGTTCTTTATCTATTACCCAGTCGCAGCTATTTTGTTATGGCAGCACAAACAAAGACAAGACTGAAGTGTTTTCACTCTGATCCCATCTCCCTTCTTTTATCTTCCACTTGTGCTTGTGTGACTTTGACATTTCACTTAAAACAAATTCCTTGGGCTTCAGTTTCCTCATCTCTAAAATTAGAACTTAAACTAGGTGACTACTACAGCATTTTCCACCTTTAGGATTGCACACTGGCAAGTAAAGCTATCTGGTCTCATACGTAATCTGAGGAAGGCTGATACACTGAAGTAAGAGGAACCTTGTATAGCAGAAGCATGCATTTCAGGACGGACCACAAACCCATTCTGATGCACAGTAATTGAAGAGTTCTGTTTCATTTTAGCTCTAGTCTTTACATGCAGGAAAGCCCTGTGGTATTTGTACTCATCAGGGATGTCATAAAAGTTTAGGCTTTATCATGATCTAAAAAGGGCAGACCAGTTTTTTGTCTGGGTTTGAATTCTGCTAGTTTTGTTGGTTTCACAGAAATCTCTGATTAAATTTTCTTGCCCCTTACTGTAAGGAGTTTTTGACATGTTTGTAGCGTATGCTGTAGTTTTGAAGGATTAAACACTCCTCTAACTCCCAGGAAAAATATTGAATTACTAGGAATTTGCTTCTAATACAAGCAACAATAACAACATCAAACACAAATAATCTCCATGCTCTCATCTGCCCTCTTTCCCTAAAGTAGAATGATTTTCTTAAGAAATTCAGTGAGATGTCAGGAGAGAACTTAGATAGTTCTGGAAACTGGTTTCCTAAGAAACACACTCTACCTTCTTGCATTTAGGGACCCTGAAGCATAATGATCGCCTCCCACCCCAGCCCCAGCCACGTGATGGGAAGGGAAGCCGGCCAGTTAATGAGCTCCACCCACAAGGACTGAGCTCCTGGGCAGCTTTGCTGTGCTTTGTACTTAACTGAGAAGGGATGAGAATCAATGGACAAGGAAGGCCCATGTCAGCAGCTAGAAGGACCAAGCTAGATAAACAGGAAAGGAAATGTACCCAAAGCAAACACAGCTAAACATGGAACAAAAGAATACTTTTTTTCATAAATAAGAATTAAACCCCACTATTTTGTATTCTCAGATATTCAAGATATATTGCTTCTGCTAAGCAAAAATAGGCTTTTATAAGAAAAGAGAGCCATGAGAGAATAGCAAAGAATGGCTGAAATAAAAGGCAATTTCTGAAATTAAAAAAAAAATTAATGAAGTTTGGAATATAAATAGAGAAAATCTCCCAGAGGAGAGAATAATAACAAAAAAGACTGAATACATAAGTGAAAAAGTAAAGGACCCGAGGGAACAATGTAGGAGGTCCAGTACAAGACTAATGGCCAATAAAAAGAAAATCGAGTGGAAGGAAACACATACAAAGACACTATGAATTTCCCAGAATTAAAGAACAAAAGGGTTCAGATTGAAAAATCCCACTGAGTTCTCAATGCTACGAATGAGAAAATGTAGGCCCAGATGCGTTCCTGAGGGATGTCAGAAAAGCAAGTATGCAGGAAATCTCTTTTGGAGAACCAGCATCAGCTTGAAATAAGATCTCTTATTCTCCACCTTGGATCTAAAAGACTAACGTGTGGTGTAATTAACCTTCTGAAGGAAAATGGCATTGAACCAAGATTTCGCTACCCAGCCAAACTATCAATAAAACATGGAGGCAGGAATAAAAACATTTTGGATGTGTATGGATTCAAATATTTTACCTATCAATATCTCCCAGGGTGAGGTGGTGCCACCTGGACAGCAGCCAGAGCGGGGCATGAAGCCTGGGGAACCCCTAGAAGGGTTTCTGGAGGGAAGAAGGACTTGGCTGAATATAATAGACACTGGAGAGGTGGAAGAAAATAATAAAAGGAAGTGAAGAAGGTAAATTTTTTAAAAATAAAAGGAAAGCAGTACAATAAAAGAAATGAAATCCAAGCACACTATTTTGTTTCATGTAAGTATATTCTCATAGTCTTAGCAAGATAAGCCCTGTTGGTTGGTTTATAACAACCTCCTAGATAAAGCACTGAAGAGCTAATTGAGTAGGGGGCTAGTATCTCATACATTTGAGGTTCAGGATATGTGGTTTATACTTGATGGAATAAGCAATGAATGTGTATTCCCTTGTATTACAAAGGAACCAACAGGAAAACAAAAAATAGCATGTACTTGATAAGGTATAGTGGTAAAATATAGTTAAGTGAAACTCTCAATATCTCAGAGCATGCCATCAATAGCCAATGCTTAAATCGACAAGTTAAGTGATGCCCATATGAGCACATTACTTAGAGAGATGGCAGAGACCACCAGAAGAGGTCACAGTGGGGACACTTCACAGGGCTCCTCAGAGAAGGAAGACTGGGAAGCTTGGGGTGGAGGATGCTTGCTCTTAGAAGTCCTCCTGCACTACTGGAGCCCTTTATTCCTGTACTGTGTTATTAGGGAAAATTATAAAACTGTACACAACAAATGAAAACAAACAAACAAAAGGTCCTTTGCCGGGATGGCCTGGACTGGGTAGGGGTGATGTGGGGTCCACTTGGACAAGTGGTGCGATACTGGTCCTGGCTCTGGGCTCTGAATTCCACGCCCTTGAGGCTCCTGACAGTCCCCCCTTTCCTGGCTGCACTCCAAGGATGCAGGCTGCCCTCAGTTCCCCAGGCATCAGAATCCGGTCCCATCGGAGTTTCTCCCAGGGACACACAGAGGCCTTTCGTCCTGCTTTGATTCCTAGATGTCACAGGGGACCTGCAAGTTAGCTTCATTCACCATCACTGAAGAATAAAGGAAAAGTTTCAACGATGCAGTCAAAGATGATTCCTCACGCAAGTGCTGTGGCTCTCTCCATTTTGAAAGTCCTCATCTACCCACCACCCCGACACACACATATTTGCAGATACAGGAACATGGTCACATACATGCATACACATGTGAATTCACAGATACACACATGTGCATGGTCACACACACACTCACATACACATGCATGCACCCACACTCACAAACACACACATGTGCTGGGGAAAAAGCACATCAGGCTTCCCCAGGCTCCCTCAGGGCCCAACCTGAGGGGACTCTTCCGAGTCGTGTCTGACTCACCCGATGGAGTAAGCCGTGCACTGCGGTAATTAATCAGCCGTGAGTTTCCCAACCTGGCATTTCTGGAAAGGTTTTGGCAAGTCCGTGTGCAGAGAAACGGCTGGTCGTCATCTCCTGTTTCCACCCTGAGGCAGCCTGTGAAGAGGAACCCATCACAGAGAGAAGAGAATGGAAGAGTGAGGCCAATGCACCAGGTAGTAACAAAAGGAAAAGTGGATTTCTAAAATTAACGATGGTAACATGTGTAACAATGCCTGCGCAGAATGGTTCTTTAATACCCGTTAGAAAAACAGAAAAAAAAGATTTCAGTCCCCAATTTGGCATCTATAAATTGTGCCAAGTTTTGAGAAATGCTAGTTCTCCCTCTCAAGAAATGAGAATTAATATGCTTTTTGCAAAACATGGAATTCAAAAGGCTAACAATTATTACAGAAGCTGTGATAAAATATATACTTTAGAACAGATGATTGATTAGAACAGTTTCTGTGTTAAGTGCAAAACTCCTTTGAGAATTCTGTGGCCAACCAATTCTTGGGTCAATACACAGTCACAATAGTCACACAAGTGTTATTTACACCTTTACTCAGAACCAAAGCTGGATAATTTCTGTGATGATCATGCTTGTGAAATGTGTGACCCCTGGATCCACTGCCTGAAGATCAGCATAAGAAGAGGAAAGGCTAAGAAAACACAGCTCTGGGATGAGGATGAGGTTATTGAGGATGAGGTTTTATACATACACATACACACACACACACACACACACACACACACACACACACAATTCAGCAAAGCAGATACCAAGCACAGGACCATGACCATATTTTTGTGATAGTTTCTGAGCAATGGATAAAAAGTATACCCAGGAATAACAGAAACTCATAAGCCATGGAAAAAAAACAAGAAGACTTTCAACCAAATTGTTTGTGTTTGTCTGGTTTCTCTGTGACCACAAACAGCCTGAACATGTCAACGGCTTGCACCGTGGTCTCTTCTGTCTTGCTCGTGAGACATGGGAGACGGGGTGGGGCTGGCTGTGGCTCAACTGGACCTGTTCAGTTCGGCTCGGGTTGAGGTAATTCCTGTCTTCTCACCCAGAACCTAAGCTGGAGGGACAGCCACCTTCTGAGACGTGCTGATTCTGTGGCGAGACAAGTGAGAAACCCTGGGCCAGGCCACAGGGTCACATGCAAAAGCTCTGCTCTGCTAACAAATGATGACACCTCTCTCTGAGATCGGGGAAAAAGGCACGATATTGAAATGAGCCAAAGGCTGGGCACGGTGGCTCACACCTGTAATCCCAGCACTTTGGGAGGCCAAGGCGGGCGGATCACTTGAGATTGGGAGTTTAAGACCAGCCTGACCGACATGGAGAAACCCTGTCTATACTAAAAATACAAAATTAGCCGGGCATGGTGGCGCATGCCTGTAATCCCAGCTATGCGGGAGGCTAAGGCAGGAGAATCGCTTGAACCTGGGAGGTGGAGGTTGCGGTGAGCTGAGATCGCGCCACTGTACTCCAGCCTGGGCAACAAGAGTGAAACTCCATCTCAAAAAAAAGAAAAAAGAAAGGAGCCAACACGTAACCCTTGTAACAACTGAGTTGACTAGTGCCGCACGTTCAAAAGCCATTGGGAGAACTGCAATGTTATGGGCGGGAAGGGAGGCTGTCACTCCATGTTATTACTGGACACCTTTTGAGTACCACTGTGGGGTGAAGGCTGCTGAGGACAGAAGAAAGGCTTGGACAAGTGGCCTGGTTGAAGGGTGACTTGCTTCTGTTTTTTTCTGCTGTACGATGAAGAATGATTTCAGGTGGTGAGAATGGGTTGGAGTGATGGCAGAAAAGTTGTACAATACAAAATAAAACTGAAATACACTGAACCTGAGCAAATCCTGGAGTCAGTCACCAACTTCTTATTCTTTCCGACTGGCAAGCTGCTGTCAGACCCCACCTCATCCTGGCTCATGAAAATCTGAATTCTGCTGGCTTGACATCAGATGCTCACACACTCAAGACACTCCAGGGACCTTCTGGGGTGACAATCCATTGCTTGTAGAATCTTCAAACAATCTCTGGGGACCTCGCTTTCTAGGATCCAGGTGTGGTAACGGGAACAGTGATGTTCAGGACTTGGGGTGAGCGGAGAATGAGCCCAGGACAGGCTCTGGGAGATTCTACATGGTTTTCATATCAGAGCATGCTAGTTTCCCGGGGCTGCCGTAACCAATTACCACTAACTGGGTGCCTTAAGACTACAGAAATGTATTCTCTTGCGGTTCTGGAGGCCGGCAGTCTGAAATCAAACCCCGTTCTCAGGCCTCTAGGGAAGGCTCTTTCCTTGCTTCTTCCAACTCCTGGGGGCCACAGGCACTCCTTGGCTTATGGCCGCACCACTCCAGTCTCTGCCTCACCCTCATGTGTCCTTCTCTCGTGTGTGTGTTTTTCTTGTCTTTTGTAAGGACTCTTTTCACTTGATCTAGGACCCACTGCAGATGATATCCTCGTTTTCAGTTCTTCACTTAATTACAGCTGCAAAACCCTTCCCCCTATCCAAATGCAATCACATCTAGAGGTTCCAGGGCCCAGGACAATGGACATATATCTTCTGGGAGCTACCATTGGACCCACAGCAGAGATCATCCCGGAGAAGCAGGACACCTGAGGGAGGATGTGCTGGCAGCATCTCAGCGAGGCTTATCGCTGGCGGCAACACTGTGTGTCCTAGGAATTAGACTCAGGGCTGATGGCTGGACTCAATCCTGGCACATGTCTCTGCTGGCTGTGTGGCCTCGGGCAGGCTACTCACACTCCCTGTGCCATTGCTTCTTATCAGAAAAATGGAGATAGCAGTAATCCCTATAGCTGTCGGGAAGATTAAAAGAGTAACATGCATGAAGTGATTTTAATGGAACCTCCCCAGGCCAGCACTATAGTGTTAGTTTCATGTTTAACAGCCTTACCTGGGATAAGGGTGGTGCCATCTATGACATGCATACTCCCAAGCCGCAGAGACTCCATTCAAGACCCCAGACCTGCATATTCCTAAGGCCCTGTTCACTGCTCAGGTGCCCTACCATAGCAGAGCAGTCCCAGCCCCATGTGTCCCTACAAGGCTGTGGCTCCTGCCTCCTCTACGTGCCTCACATGGGCCTCATCAGCTTGTACTGCCCTGTGGCCAGCCCTGTCACCTGCCTGGTGGCCTGCTGTGTGACCTTCTGTGTGGCCTGCCTGGTGGCCTTCCCTGTGACCTGCCCTGTGGCCAGCCTGTCACCTGCCTGGTGGCCTGCCATGTGACCTGCCCTGTCACCTGCCTGGTGGCCTGCTGTGTGACCTGCTGTGTGATGTGCCCTGTGGCCTGCCTGGTGGCCTTCTCTGCGGCCAGCCTGTGGCCTTCCCTGTGGCCAGCCCTGTGACCTGCCTGGTGGTCAGCCTGGTGGCCAGCCCTGTGACCTGTCGCCCGCTTGCCCACTGCTGATGTGCCCTACTCCTGCCTGCAACAGCGTCCTTTCTCAGCCCTCGGCCTCTCAGTTCTCCTGCCTCTCTCTAGCCCCCCGCAGCACCCTCCCTCCTCCCCTTGCTGGAAGCTGTCCTGTCCTGCTTTGATGCTCTGCAGACTGCTGGGGCTCCCACTCTCAGCCCTCAGGTCTCACTCCATGCTTTCCCTCGGCCATCCCCCTCTGACACTATATGGAGATTCACAGCCGGAATTCCAAAATCTCCTAAACTCCTCTCTTCACACCTGTCACAAGGCCATCCACTCAGCTGCCTCCAGACGTCCCGTGAGGACCTCAGCCTCACATCACTGTCTTGGTTTCTCCTCTGGAATCTTCCGTCATGTTTTGCCCTCACTCTCTCCGTCAGGCATTTGAGCTGGATCCACGAGTCATGGGTGACTCTTCTGTTCCTCTCTCGTCCTGCCGAGCGCCGCACTCTCCCGTCTCCAGCCAACTCCTCTCATTTCTCACAGAGATCGTGCAGCAGCTGGGGACCACTCTGTGCTGTGGATGAGGCCACACTCACCCTAGTCACCCTGTGGAGGCTTTCTGCTGGAGTGGGCAAAGACCCTGTGAATTGTCCCTTCACAGGAGTCCCCCGAGACCCTCTCCTCCAGCTGGTTGGGACCCACAGTTCTTGCCCAAATCCTGGGGTGGCTCTAGATCTGTGCTGGCATTCAGGGTGTCTAGTTCCATGTATCATATGGTTGTGATGGTTAATTTTATGTGTTAAATTAGCTAGGCCATGATATCCAGCTATCTGGTCAAACACAATTCTAGATTTCTGTGAGGGCATCTAATTTTTTAATTTTATGTTTATTTTTTGAGATGGAGTTTCACTCTCGTTGTCCAGGCTGGAGTGCAACCATGTGATCTCGGCTTACTGCAACCTCTGTCTCCTGAGTTCAAGCGATTCTCCTGCTTCAGCCTCTGAGTAGCTGGGATTGCAGGCACCCGCCACCACGCCCAACTAATTTTGTATTTTTAGTAGAGACAGGGTTTTTCCACGCTGGTCAGGCTGGTCTCAAACAGATCACCTCAGGTGATCCGCCCGCCTCGGCCTCCCAAAGTCCTTGGATTACAGGCGTGAGCCAACGCGCCCGGCCTGAGGGCATCTTATTTTAAATGAGGTTAACGTTTAAGTCAGGAGACTTTGAGGAAACCAGATTAGCCTCCATGATGTGAGTGGGCCTCGTCCAACCAGTGGGAGGCCTTCAGAGAAAAAGGCTGACCTCCCCCAAGGAATGAATAGGGAATTCTGCCCTCACACCTGACCTGCCGCCTCAACTCCTCGGTGGGTCTTCAGCCAGCAAACTGCATACCTGCCAGCACCCTCCATGTGTGCCAATTCCTTAAAATCAGCCTCTCTTGCTGTGTCTATCTCCCATTGGCTCTGTTTCTCCAGAGAACCCTGACTAAGACGATAGTGCATAAATAGGAGAGTATACATGAGTGTGGGCCAGTACCCTGTCATCAAATGCATTCATATTTTTGAAGAGAAATGTCTAAATGCACACGCTTAGTTGTATACAAGATTATCACCAGCCTTCCCTTCAGTCCAGGCCATATTCTGCTACGGAAAGAGTGGCCACACCCCTAGGGTTTGGGGCCTGTTGCTAGGATTTGGGACTGAGCAGGAGGAATATGTATCCACACACCCCACTCATCTGCCATCCTCAGGGCACCTTGCCATGTGGCCTTGAGCCAGTTTTCAGAGGAGAACATGGGGGATCAGAGAAGCCGAGCTTCCTGCCGTAGCTGTCCTCACTGCGGGCGACAGAGAAAGGCTCCAGTAACTGCAGCCTCCCCTGCCTTGGGCTGCCTCAGGGCTGTGCAAGAATGTCCTCTGTAGATTGGATGTGATCTCATAAAAGACCCACTGCCCATCCCTGCTGACCAGAAGAGTCTATGAGCTAAGAGGCAGACACACCTCTATCACATGTTACTTATCAGGATCTGCACTTCCTGTGTGCCACTGCAGGAGTTTTAGGGCAGGAAGGCTGCACTGGGTGTTATAGAAGTGTTGCTGCTTCCATCTGGGTTGAATGCTCCATGGGCTGAGACCTGGGCAGAGTCAGGGCACGTGGGACTCTCCTGGGTGAACTGGGGGTGGGTCCTTCCAGCTTAGAAGGAATCAGCCTGAGCGGAGGGGCCGGGGGAAGAGGTGATGGAATCCCAGGGCTGATCGTGCAGCAGTGAGCAATCCACTGGGGTATCGCTCCCAGCCCTTGCTCCTCTGTGTACAGTGTTGGGTGACTCTGAGCGCTGCATTTCCCACTGGTGCAGCTCCCGGAAAAGGCATCCTCCCGCCGCACAGGCTTGTGCTGGACCATGTGAAATGCACCGTTCATCCATCAGGGCGTGAGGGGCCAGACATTGGCCCATGGCTGAGCAGAGGCTTTGCATGTGATCTTAGGGCCTGGCCCAGGCTTTCTCACTGTCTCACCATAGAATCAGCATGTCTCAGAAGGTGGCTATCCCTCCAGCCTGGGTTCTGGAGTGAGCTGAACCAAGCAGGTCCAGTTGAGCCACGGCCGACCCTGCCTATCTCCACTTCATGTCTCACGAGCAAGACGGAAGAGGTCACGGTGCAAGCTACTGACACGTTCAGGCTGTTTGTGGTCGCAGCAAAAGTGGACAAATACAAACAATTTTGTTGAAAGTCTTGTTTTTTTCATGGCTTATCAGTTCTTCTTTTTCCTGGGTATACTTTGTACCCATTTTCTCATATGTGTCATGAGGGGTTGACTGATGTCATTTATCATTGCCTCTAGTTCTCCATTCTGTGTTTCTTACAGATGCCACTGGGTACAGGTGCAGAAGTAGGTGCCATCCTATCGATGTCTTCTGGTGGGGACCTTGTATCTTTGAGCATTCAGTATGAATCTCTAACAACTGGGGTCGCAGAGAGCAATTGAGTGCAAGAAACTATGTGCTTGGAAACCTCTGGACGCCTTGGACACAGCTCTAGTTACCTGCAGCCCCTTTTCTGCCTTGCTGGGGAAGCCCAGACCTCTGCAGCAGACATGAGTGAACATGTGGAAGCCACCTGTGGCTCCCAAGCTCTGTCTGCCGACCCTGGTCTGCATCAGCAGTATGGAGGCCACAGGCACCCACCTTTCCTCCACTGGACTCAACTTCAAGTCAATGTCCTGCAGGAATGCTTCTGACAGGTGGGGGCCTCCTCACCTGCACACTCGTGCAGGCAGGCTGGTAATTGTAAGCTGAGCTTCTGGTCTCTGCATGGGAGAAGGGCTGCACTGGTCTCTGAGTACTTGCACAGGTGTCTCTCTCATTTTCTCACTTCTCTCTCTACGTCTCTTCCTTTTATGAGAAGCAAGAGAAGGTGGTTTCTCTTTATTTTTTATGGAGCCTGCAATTACAGATTTAGATGGAAATTTGAGATGAAAAGCAAAGCTCCCCTGTATTTTTTTTTTTTTTTTGAGATAGAGTCTCACTCTGTTGCCAGGCAGGAGTGCAGTGGCGCTATCTTGGCTCACTGCAACCTCCGCCTCCCAAGTTATTCTCCTGCCTCAGCCTCCTGAATAGCTGGAACTACAGGCGTGCACCACCACACTCAGCTAATTTTTGTATTTTAGTAGAAATGGGGTTTCACCATGTTGTGATTTGCCCGCTTTGGCCTCCCAAAGTTTTGGGATTACAGGTGTGAGCCACTGTGCCCGGCCTCCCCTGTCCTTTTATTTAGAGTAGTGGGACTTACAGCAGTGGGACTCCAACTGCATTTCTCAAGAGCGCACTATATTTGGCAGGGACACTTTGTTGTGTAGGAGTGTCTCATGGTGTGTGGTGTCCCCAGTCTCCCACCTACCCTGTGCCCACACAGTTACTGTGGTGGGCAGAAGAATCCCTCCCCACCAGCCATCAAAGACGTCCTCTTCAGAGCTTTTGAGTGTGTTGGGTTCCACGGCCAGGGCAGTTAAGGCACTGAGTGGGATTAAGGTTGTAATTAATCAGCTGACTTTAAAATAAGGAGGTGTAGCCGTTTGTTTTCACACCACTGTGAAGAACTACCTAAGACTAGCAAATCCATGAGGAAAAGAGGTTTAATGGACTCACAGTTCTGCAGGCTTAACATGAAGCATGACTTGGAGGCCTTAGGAAACGTACACTCATGGTGGAAGGTGAAGGAGATGCAAGGACCTTCTTCACATGGCAGCAGGAGAGAGAGAGTGAGGGGGAAGTGCCACACTTTTAAACCATCAGATCTCGTGAGAACTCACTCACTCTCATGAGACCAGCAAGGGGGAAGCCTGCCTCATGATCCAATCACCTCATACCAAGTTCCTCCCTTAACACATGGGGGTTAAAATTTGACATGAGATTTGGGTGGGGACATACCCTGACCATATCAGGAGGTTATTTTGGATGATGCAGGTGGGCACAGTGTAACACAACATGCCAAGGGCCCTTAGACAGCAAGGGGGAGGCAGGAGAGGCGAAGTCAGAGAGAGACATGACAGAAGGAGAGGTGGCAGTGATGGGATTTCTAGCTTTGTGGACGGAGGAAGGGCCAGGAGCCAAGGAATGCAGCAGCCCCCAGAAGCTGGGAAAGGCAGGCAGCAAATTCGCCCTGCAGCCCTGAGAAGGAGGGGAGCTTTGCCAACAGCTTGATTTTAGTTTTATAACACTTACTTCAGACTTCTGACCTTCATAACTTATGGACTGAGTGTGCGTTCTTTTTAGCCACTGCATTTGCAGTAATTTGCTACAGCAGCAAGAGGAAGCTGGGGAACACAGTTCTCCAGGTGTGTGACACCAAACAAAAAACACCCCCTCACCTTTCCTAATGATGCCTGGGTGAGTGGTGATCCCTGTAAAAAGCCATTTTGCTCAGCATCATGAAGGTAAGGGGTGAGGGGAGGATCTGGGCGGCAGGGACAGAACGCCTTTGTTCGGCCACGCTGTTAGGGTACCATTGGGATTTGATGGCCAGGGGACACCTCAGAAGCAGCATCAGGTACAGTGTTGGGTTTTCAGGTAAACGAACACTACAGGAGTTATTTATCCAATCAGCCCTTCATTCAGTAAACATGTATCGAGTACCTTCACTGTGCTAATCAATGAAGAACAAAAAGAGAAATGACAGTCCCTATCCTAGAGACACCCCTGAGGGAGACACCCAAACAGATACTGATAGGACAACGTGACACTTTATATAAGGGTGGCTTCCAACGCTGAGTGTTTAATGGGGACCAGACACAGTGTTCAGAACTTCATTCACATCACCGCCAATAATCCGAGAAAACAAACGGCACCCAAGTGGTAGATGGGGGAGCCTTGATTCAAAGCCAGATGTATTAGTGCAACGCTAAGATTCTGTAACAGAGACCCAAATGTCATCACAGTAGCTAACAAATTCGGATGCATTTGTTAACAAAAGTGCTTTATATTTGTTACTTCATTTGATTCTCATATCAAGCCCAGGTGATATGTGGACTCAGTGTCCCCACTGCAGTGAGGAGAATTCTGGGGCACATGGAGATTAAGTCACTTGCCTGAGGCCATTCAGCTATTAAGTGGCAGGGCTAGAATTTGAACTCAAAAGGTAAGCCCTAGGTCCCTGCTATACCCATCATGCCATACTATTGACACCATCTTCCTAACTGCCCTAAAACATTGCCTTTTCTCTCACTCAACGGTTCTGAGATAAGCAGTCCATTTAGGTGGAGAATCTCCACTCCATGGGGCATTCCAAGACCCATGTTCCTTCAGACCATTGCTCCTCCATCCTCAGGGGCTCTACGGGCTGATACAGTTGCTGCGGGTGACATGTGACTATTTTAATTTTAATGAATCTAAGTGCATTTAAAGACCATTGAAACTTCAGTTCCTAGTTGCACCAGTCACAGCTCAAGTGTCTAGTGGCTTGCAGGGTGGACAGCACGGATCTCAGACCAGTTCCATTATCTCAGAGTGTCCCACTGCTCTGGTAACCGGCACCTACCCGGTGGGACCAGTCACCAGCACGTCAGGGACAGACTGAGGAAAGCGCACCTGATGCCTCACGTTCCCACCCCTGAGGAGGCATCCATCATTCCTGCTCCAATCCCTTAGTCCAAAGGCCACAGCTTACTTTAGGGAAGCCTGGGTGTATTCTTCTGTTTTCACACTGCTACTAAAGACATCCCTGAGACTGGGTGATTTATAAAGGAAAGAGGTTTAATTGATTCACGATTCCACAGGGCTGGGAGGCCTTGGGAAACTTACAATCATGGCAGAAGGGAACACAAACACATCCTTCTTCACAAGGCAGCAGGAGAGAGAAGAATGAGAATTGAGTGAAGGGGGAAGCCCCTTATAAAACCATCAGATCTCGTGAGAACTTACTATCATGAGAATAGCATGGGGGAAACTGCCCCCCATGAGTCAATTACCTCCTACCAAGTCCCTTCCGTGAAATGTGGGGATTATGGGAACTACAGTTCAAGATGAGATTTGGCGGGGGTGGGGTGGGGTGGGGCACAGCCAAACCATACTACTGGGAGCACAGACAGTGGCAGCCATGGGCCTGGCTTCAATTCCATTTCTATGGCAGAAGGGCAGAGCAGGTTTCGTTGGGTTGCAGGCAGTAACCAGCAAACACGCTTTGTCTGAAGATGGAGGCTGCTCTTGGCCTCTAGCAGATCCTCTACCTCTGAGGTGGGAACACGGCCCAGATGTGCCGGGGCCCACCAGGAAGCTATTAATTCTGCCTGAGGCAGTAAGCAAAAGCTGCAGCAACATGCTGACATTTATTTCAGGTTTCCCCAAGCAAAGGAGAAGATGCGGAAGAGGACTTTTAAGCAGAGAAAAAAAACCAGCAAAGGCAAAGAGGCAGGAGTGGTGAGGTGTAGACAGCTGGGTAATGTCAGGAGGTTTTAGGTTGAGGAATGACATCATCAAATACATTTTTTTTTTGGAAGAAAGAGCCAATTTATAGCACAAAAAGGAGAGCTTGGCTTGGTGCATCTTGGGTAGAAACTGACAGAAAGAAGCCATGTTTCCCAAATGCCTCTATATTCCAGGCACCATGTTAGATGCTCCACATGACAATAGGCACATTTCTTCTATTTCTAGGAGGCGAAATCAAATGTAAGTGAATCCAGCTGGGATCTGCTCACTCTGCGCAGCAAAGTCAAGGGTTGATGTTGGGATAGCAGCGAGAGAAAGTGAGGCGTTTATGTAGTGCCCCAAGCAAGGAGAATCAGGCATCTCATGTTTAAGACTCAAACTCCCAGATGGCTCATAGGCAAGGGTTTTTAACATTTTAACACCGTGGAGGCAGAGGTTACAGGTAAAGCCATAAATTCATACATGGAGACTCCACATTGGTTTGACCAAAAGGTAGGACAACTTGAAGTTGGGGGCTCACAGGTTGTAGGTGGATTTAAAGATTTCTGATTTGTGATTGACTAAGGAGGCAAAGCTTTGTTTAAAAATGTGGGATCAGCAGAAAACAATGTTATTAGGTTGGTGTAAAATTGAGGTTTTCGCCATTGAAAGTAATAGCAAAAACCACAATTACTTTTGCACCAAACTGATAGCTGTAGCTTGTGAGTATGATGTCCCCAAGGCCCCTTAGGAAGAAATTTAGAACAAAGAACAGTCGTCAGAGTTTAGTTTTTAGTCTCCCTTTATTTGAGGTCTATGTGTCAGCAAGTCTGTTTGGTGGGGGTTCAGGTTTTTGAAAAATAACTCAGGGACACATGTTAAGATGTTATTTTCAGTTTTTATAGGGAATAACACGTCTCCTGACTACCTTTCTTGGCTACTGTATTAAGCTACTATTATCTTTTTGTTTGTATTCAGTTGTTTATTTTTCAGGGCGAGCTAGGTGCCCAAAATTTTTCATGAAGGAACTGAAGAATTTTCTTGCTTTCTATGCTGGGCGGGGGGTGACCTGCAGGCCCCTGGGAGGAATCCCTCCTCCATCTCACTGAGGACCAAGGCAATTCTAGAAATGGCCCAAAGTTATATACAAAGAAGTACTGTGGCTGCGTCCCTTCCAGGCCATACCTGAGCTCCAGGAGGCCATAGGAAATGCCAGTTGGGGTCACTGAGGGCTCGGTGTGGTCACAAGTTCCTTGGTGGGAAAGTGCAATGGCTCTGGTTTCAAACATTGTCACTTATAAGTTAAGTAGAATGACTGCTGCATTTATTATTGTAAAAACACCCCCAAACACTCAATATTTTGTCTTAATAAGTTCAGTGAACTCGTTATTTCTTACTGCAGAAGCAAAAATTCTCTCATTTCTTTGTTGTGGTAAGAATATGAAGCCTAAAGGATCAGATAGTCACCTCTACACTCTTTCTTGGCAAAATATTTACCCAAGTTTCAATTTCTTTATGAGAAAATGGGAAGCAATCATACCCAGCCTGGGAGCGTTGCTTTTGATAATTATATTTAATAGATGTAAAATACCTAGTGCAATCCTTGGCTTTGAATAATAGGTTGTGAATAAATGGCATCATCCTCATCCTCATCCTCATCATTATTGTTGCTTATCCTAATGTGGCACCCATGAGAATGCATCTTTCAGATCTCTGATGGCAGGGGCAGAATTAACCATGGGCCCTAATGCTCTACTTTGAAATCTGTTGTGCTTTTCTCCCATGGCTGCTCAGCCAGTGACTGAGTGAGTGATGAAGGAATGCTAAAGTTTTTCCATTCCTGGGGACTTGGCTGGTGAGGGATTTTGGTTTGAGGGCTTCTCGGTGGTCTTACCAAGCCCTCCTTAGAACTGCACCATGGTCTAAGATGCTTCTAGCCTCCCTTTGTTTTTGCCTTCCATCCCTCCTTCCTTCCCTCCCTTTCTCCCTACCTTCCTTTGGGATCAGACCTGCATTTTGTTCTGATAGTTCTTCTAGCTGTGCTGGTTCCCTTTTTCTCTCACATGTATTTCTTCTAAGAAAGTTCTTGAATGTCTAATCCCATCTTGGAATCTGCTCCTCAGAGGACATGGACTAACAACACTACAGTCACCTTCTAGAAAGTGAAGGAGGTGAGCCCAGTTCTCCTGTCTTGGCTGTTAATAGCCAGGTCTTTGTTGAAAGTTGTGCAGACATTTGTCATGTCCCCTCTGAGCTTCCATCCTCCATAACGAAGAATTTTCATATATCCTTATTTAGGTTTCTGAAAAAGCTGCTTTCTTTTCGCTTATTTCAGATGCATTCTGCTGGACAGCTTCCTCGTTATCTGTCTGTCTTGATCAGCACCAGAGCAGGTGTTCCAGGCCCGCATGCACCATGATTTTCTGCAAGGTAAGACTTTGTTTTCTGGGTCATCCACAATGAGAAGAGCATATTTGAGCATAGCTCACTTCTCTTTGGAGTGTTTAAGACAAACTTAGGCTTTAGCTGAATGTCATGAATTTTTACAAGGGCTGTGAGATAGCAGGACTTACACAGTGTGCCGAAAGCCCCGGGAGGGTGAAGCTGCTATGCAGTCTAAAAATGTTTGCATTTCTATGCTTGTGCGTATAATTTGCTAAAGAGTTAGATGTCTTACCTTATCCCTTTTTCTGTAATGCTGTCCTGCCCTCTCTTTTGAGCTTGTGATGATTTGTAAAAAAAAAAAAAAAAAAAAAACAGATAGTGAAAGTCAACTGGATACTTCCATTCGCTGATTCAGTCACATGCCAATCTGTATTAGTGTAATCTCATCTTTTTGCTTTTTAAAATTTGGTCACATGCATCACACAGAATTCCAGGTAGAGCTGCAATTATTGCATAGAAAGGAAAATAAAAGAAGGAAAATCTGCTTCTCAATGCTTCTTCGTGTAAAAAAAAGATACATTTCTATTTTTTTTATTGCACAAGTCAAGCACTCTCATTGGTATGTGAATCCAATAGAATGAACGGGAAACCTAATTTATTTGAATATTCATGTGTCAAAGTAGCTCTTGAGGAAAAACCATGTCAGTGTTTTCTATCAGACGGAATTATTCTGTCTCCCAATTCGGTATTTAGGGAAGCTTTTTTGGCTTACATTTGACCATGAATGGTTCAAATTATAGTAGCTTCCTTTAGGGTTATGAAGAATAAATGAGACAGTCTATAATCTGTAAAATACGCTCCAAAATGGCAGATATTGTCATCCGTATGATCACGGCCATCATCATCATCATCACCATCATCATCAAAGCAACAGAGCTGGAAATCTTCCCTTCTGCTAGAACTACTAATGTGCTGAAAATCTTCAAAGTGCAAAGCAGAAACCAGCTGTTCCATCCTCTTGGTAGGATAGCTGTATTTTTTTTTTAACTTAAGCTGAATCTGGCTCTTAGAATAAATTAGAATGAACGGCAAAACGTGTTCCAAATGACACCACTAAGGGCTTTGGGTGCTGATGGAGCGATAATAGCGTGAATAAAGAAAAAAAAGGGAAAGAAGAAGAGAAAAAACAGCCTTCAGATTTCAAGGTCACAAAGTATCAGAAGTAAGGAAATTTCCTAGTGGCAGCTTGTGTCGACTTTGGAGGAAAAACGAGGCAACAAAATCTATAGTCAGCGATGCTCTATGCACTTTCTGCACACGCCTTCCTAGCAGGCTGACCTTTTGACTTACTGGAATTTTCCAACATAATTTCATTTACATTTGGAGCCTGGAGTGTTAAAATGTTAAAACATTTCTTACAAATAAACCAACGGTATTTACGTTGCTAAATAAAGGGAAGGCAGCCATTACTTAGCTGTTTGAGTAGAAGGCAGATTTCAATGTAGGTTTAAGTGGGTTTGGGATGCTTTTGGTTTCAGCAGAGAACAATCGTCACTAGAGTAGTCATTTTGGACAACTGGGAGATGAGTGCTTTAGAAACTACAGCTGATGGTTAATCACGGGGACTAACGCCATCATTACACTCGTGATGGCCTGGTCCTGAATTAACCATCTCATGATCACAATACAGACTGCAAGTGCTGCTGATCCAGAGCAGAGAAGGAGGGGTGTTAGGGTTGGGTTGAGTTCCCTCAAAAAAGATATGCTGGAGTCCTGGCTTCTAGGGCCACAGAACGGAACCTGATTTGGAGACAGCGTCTTCACAGAGGTAATTCCGTGACAATGATGTCACCTGGGTGGGCTCTAATCCAACCCAACTGGTGTCCTCATGAAAAGGGGAAATTTGGCCACAGAGATGCACACAGGGAGAGCACCGCGTGAAGCTGGAGGTAGAGACCAACGATGCTTCTGCTGGTCAAGGAACAGCAACCACTGCCAGCAACCACCAGCAGCCAGCAGAGAGGCCTGAACAGGTTCTCCTGCGCGACCTCAGAAGAAACCAACACAGCGGACACCTTGCTCTCAGGCTGATGAATTCCTGTTGTGTAAGTCATCGGTTTGTGGCGTTCTGTTACCGCGCCCTATGGAACAAATACAAAGGGCCCGACGATCACGGACACAGATAGATGTAACCAGGCGGGGCGGAGGAGGGTGAGGGCCGCGGCGTTGGAGAGCAACCCTGGTTAGCCTTCCCCTGCTCTGTCAACCTGTGCAGGAAGCAGCAGAAACAACTCCCTCAGACCCACAGAAGCACCTGGTTTTCTTTGTGATTTGGCAAGCACAGGGCTGCTAGGCTCTAGCCCACAGAAAAGGAGGGCTTCCCAGGGAGGTACATCACAGAAAGAAAACAGGCAACCTTGGATTTCCTTCTGTCCCTCCCCATCTCCTTTCTCCTCAGCCTTCAGGTTGCCCAAAGCTATTTATTGAGCTAGTTCCTATGTCTGGGACTCTAGGGCATCTGTAAGATTAGATTACTGTCCTCAAATGCTGAAAATATAGCTGGGAAATTAAGGCATAAAATACTCAGGAATGTTAATGATATTTCAGGAGGCACAAAAATGTCACAAAAGGCAGACGAGAGGGAGGACCCGGATGGCAGCTGAGTGCTACTCCAGGGACTGTGTCTGCACCGCCAGCGTCTGCTCTGTGGCGACCGTGAAGGTTCCCGCTGTGTTCAGGACTTCAGCAAACATGTTTCTGAAGTTTCATTATTGAGTCTGATGCTTTCTCCGTGTTCTTAGTAGATAAAACAACCTTCATCAGGTTTAGAAAGTGCTTTTCTATTTTTAGTTTTCTCAGAGGTTTATTTTTTATTTTTAAATCATGGTTTGAGCTCAATTTTATTAATATCCAATGTCTGCTTTAAAAATCTACCTGAGATATTTTATCTCCTTTAAACAGACTGTTACATTAATGGATTTGATGATATTTCATAATTCATGCAATCCTAGGAAAGGCACAATGGATTCTAACTTTTTTTCCCTGATGTGATGATGGGTGACAGGTTGTATTTTTCAAAAACAGCTTTGTGAAAGGAAAAGAAACCTTGGGCCCCAAAATCACTAAGCCAAAGGGAAAAGCCAAGCTGAGAACTGATAAGGGCAAACCTGCCTCCCATTCTTTTTCTAAAGAAGATAGCTACTAAGATAAAAAAGAAACATACCTCCCTCACAAGGCATTTCCTCTTGGACAAAGGACAGGCAGAACTCAAAGTCATCTCTCTGTTCACTGAGGTAAATGCATAGCTGATTCCTTCCTTTGGAAAGGCTAATCAGAAACATAAAAGAATGCAACCATTTGTCTCTCACCTACCCATTACCTGGAAGCCCCCTCCCTGCTTCTAGTTGTCCGCCTTTCTGGATGGAACCAATGTACATACATATATTGATTGATGTCTCATGTCTCTCTAAAATGTGTAAAACCAAGCTGTGCCCTTGGGCCCATGTGGTCAAGACCTCCTGAGGCTGTGTCACAGGTGTGTGTCTTTAACTTGGGCAAAATAAACTTCCTCAACTGACTGAAATCTGTTTCAGATACTTGGGGTTCACAGCTTCAACAAGGTCTCTCATCTCACCTGCTCATCTAGCAATGTGACTTCTTACTTCTTCCACTGGGAGGACGGGTTATGTTCCCTCCCTGGGGATCTAAATGTGCTCTGGCTGTTGGGGGACTTCCGAGGCAAGGTCATTAGAGGTGGTGCTGCTTTCACCTGCTTCTCCCGAGCTCTGTGCTCTTGGCACCCTGCCACCATCAGGGAGGAAGCTCCCAAATCCAACGGAGGCACCCATGTGGAGGGAAAGTGTGGTCGCCAGCCCACAGCCCAGCTGAGTGGGCCACTGTGAAAGTAGGTCCTTTAGCCTCCAGTGAAGCCACCCCAGCCCATCTGACATGGAGCAGAGAGAAGCTGTGAGTGCCGTGCACAGCCCACTTTGCAGAGTTGTGAGCGAAATGAAGGACTGAGGTTGTTTTAAGCCACTAAGTTTTGGGGTGGTTTGTTATTCAGCAATACATACCTGATGCATGACAATTGATCCAATTCTGATAACATCTTATTTAAGTCCTTGGTATCTACTTTCATAAAGAAGATTGACCTATATTTTCTCGGATTGTCCTTGATGATTTTCATATAAAAGTTATACCGCTCTTTCAAAATGAGCTGGGATGTATTTCTTCTTTTTCCAGTCTCTGAAAGTATCTGGCTAAGTTTGAAGTTGTTTGTTTTTTAATGTTTGATTTTTAAACAGTTAGTGTAAAATACTGTCAGAGCTTATGTCTTTTCTATCTTTGAAAGAGATTTTTGTCTACTGGCCAGTTTATTGAAAGGGTAGGAGCTATTCCAATTTTTTATTTTTCTTAAGTTAAATTTTGGTAGTTTCCTAGAAAATTGTTTATATCTTCCAAGCTTTCAAAATTATGAACATAGTTTCACCTTCACTCCTTTATAATACTGTGTATTTTTCCCTTCTAGCTCCTTTCTTTTCTTCTTTCCTGATGAGACTTGCCAGAAGTATATCTATTCGACTCATCTTTTCAACTATCAACTTTTCTTCATTTTTATCTTTCTAGCTTCTAAAGCAGCTAGACAGAAAACGAATGCAATAGTTTTCATTTTCATCAGTGTCTGTCCTTACTTTTGACACTACTTTAATGTATTTTCGGTACCTGTGATTTCACTTTCGATTCTTTTTATTCCTATTCTTTGAGTTGAAACCATAGTTTATTATTTCCAGGCGATTTTCCCTCAAATTATTACTTTAGGAGCAAAGCAGAAGTTTGACAAGGAATTCTTGTCATTCAATTCCAAATGCTTTATAATTTTCCTTTTAAACAGAATGTCCACATAATGTATCAACCAAACTGGGACAAGTTTGACAATGAGTGGAAGAGTGCTATTAATAATCACACGAGGACAACAGACATCTTCGGATCTTGCCCATGCTCAGATGTATGTGCACTCATCAATTATTTAGAGAGTGTGTTTCGATTTTCAAATGTGTATGTATGTGTAGAAAATGAATAAATTTGTAGATTTCTACTGTAATTAGATTGAGGTCAGAAAATCTGGTCTGTGTGATAGAATTTGAGTTTGCTGAAACTTTCTCTGTGGTCTCTAGTGAATGGTCAAGTATTTCAAATGTGCTTGGAAATAATCTATTCTTCAGGGTTCACTGATTTTCACAGATTGCAATTCTTAACCATATTACTTACATCTTCCATATTCTGCATATGCTTTTTGGACTACTTGATTTATTGTTTTCTGATAGAGGTAGTCCAAAGCCCCTGTAACAATTACGGATTTGGAATTTTTCCTCATATTTTGTCAATTTTTGTGCTAGATATTATGGGACTATATTGTCAGTTTCTTAAAAGTTAATAGTATTGCATCCTTAATGAGTCTTCTTTTTATCATTAATAGCATCTTTTTATGTTTCCTTATTAATTTTTATATGCATTAACAACTTTCTTTTGGTTGCCTGTCATATATTATTCTATCCCACCTCTTTATTTTCAACCTGTCTGTAAGTTGATTTTAGGTGTGCCTTTGAAAAGTAACATAGCTAGATTAAAACAACAAAACAAAACACTTCCAATTTGATTCTAATCTGAGAGTCTATCCTTTGAACAAACAGTTAAATCTATTAACATTTATTGTGTTCACTAACGTATGTTTTTAGTGGGGAAGACACATACTTAATGACAGGAAATGTAGTTCATGATACACTTTTATTTAATTTTATTATTTAATTATGTTTAATTTTCTTTTTTTGAGACGGAGTCTTGCTCTGTCTCCAGGCTGGAGTGCAGTGGCATGATCTCGGCCCACTGCAACCTCCGCCTCCTGGGTTCAAGCGATTCTCCTGCCTCAATGTCCCGAATATAGCTGGAACTACAGTTGTGCGCCACCATGCACAGCTAATTTTTGTAGTTTTAGTAGAGATGGGGTTTCACCATGTTGGCCAGGATGGTCTCAATCTCTTGACCTCGTGATCCGCCTGTCTCAGCCTCCCAAAGTGCTGGGATGACAGGCGTGAGCCACGGTGTCCGGTCTAATTTTATTTTTAATTAACAAATAACAAATAATAATTGTCTATTTTTGTACAGTACAGATGTCAGAGGCATTTGAACCAGAGCAACTCCATCTTGAATAGGAGCTGGGTGAAATAAGGCTGGGACCAACTGGGCTGCCTTCCCAGACAGTGAGGCATTCTAAGTCACAAGATGAGATAGGAGGTCAGCACCAAATACAGGTCATAAAGACTTTGCTGATAAAAAATTTTGCAGTAAAGAAGCCAGATAAAACCCACCAAAACCAAGATGGCAACCTTCTCACTGCTATACTCCCACCAGTGCCGCGAGTTTACAAACGCCATGGCCTGTCAAGAAGTGACCCTGCATGGTCTAAAAAGGGAGGCATAAATGATCTGTCACTCGTTTAGCATACAATCAAGAAATAACCATAAAAGTGTGCAACCAGTAGCCCTCGGGGCGCTCTGCCTATGGAGTAGCCGTTCTTTATTTCTTTATTTTATGAATACACGTGTTTTTACTTTACATATGGACTCACCCTCAATTCTTTCTTGTGCGAGATCCAAGTACCTTCTCTTGGGGTGTGGATTGGAACCTCTTTCCGGAAACACAGATATCTCTTTGACATAGTGATTTCAATTCCTTTGGGTATTGTGAAAGGAAAATAAAATTTGGGGCCCCCAAATCACTAAGCTAAAGGGAAAAGTCATGCGGGAATATGCTTAGGGCCCACCTGCCTCCCATTCTATCCAGTCATTCCCCTGGTCACTTAGATAGATGCATATGTGATTGCATCCTTTGGAAAGGCAAATCAGAAATGCAAAAGAATGTAACCATTTGTCTCTCACCTACCAGTGACCTGGAAGGTGCCTCCCAGCTTTGAGTTGTCCCACCTTTCTGGATGGAACCAATGTTCACCTTACATATATTGATTGATGTCTCATGTTTCCCTAAAATGCATAAAACAAAGCTGTGCCCTGACCACCCTGGGCCCATGTGGTCAGTACTTCCTGAGGCTGTGTCATGGGTGTGCATCCTCAACCCTGGCAAAATAAACTTTCGAAATTAACTAAGACCTGTCTCAGATATTTGGGGTTCACAGTATATACTCAGAAGCAGGACTGCCGGATCATATGGCAATTCTGTTTTTAGAGTTTTGGGAAACCTCCAATACTATTTCCCACAAGCGCTGTACTAATTTACATTCCCACCGACAGTGGACAAGTGTTCCGTTTTCTCCACATTCTCACCAACATTCATTCTCTTTGGTTTTTTTTGGTTATAGCCCTTCTAACAGTGTAAGGTGATGTCTCATTGTGCTTTTAATTTGTATTTCCCTGATGCTATGAGATGCTGAGCATTTATGATGGTCATTTTTACATCTCCTTTTGAGAAGTATCCATTCAGGTCCTGTGCCCATTTAAAAATTTTTTCTTTTGTTTTTTTGCTATTGAGTGGTGTTCCTTTAATGTTTGCATTTGTTTCATTTTCCATGCTTGTTCTTTGCTTCTTTATCCACTCCTTTTCTTGCCTTCTATTGAGTTGACTGTGTTTTCTTTACTCCTTTCCACCTCTCTACTAGTTTGAGAATTATATATACTAGCAAAGAGATACTCTTAAATTTTTAAAATACATACTTACCAAAGCCTAAGTTCCATCAATTATCTATCTCTTTCTTACTTATGAAATTGAGTAAGGCCATTCACTCCATGTCTCTACCCCTCTCCAATAACTTTAAAAATTTTTTATTTCCACTTTTTTTTTTTTTTGGGACAGAGTCTCCTGGCTCTGTTGCCCAGGCTGGAATGCAATGGTACAGTCTCAGGTTATTGTAACCTCTGCCTCCCAGGTTGAAGCAATTCTCCTGTCTTAGCCTTCTATGTAGCTGAGACTACAGGCGCACGCTGCCACATCCGACTAATTTTTGAATTTTTAGTAGAGATGGGGGGGTGTTTCACCATACTGGTTAGGCTGGTCTCGAATTCCTTACCTCAGGTGATCTACCAGCTTTGGCCTCCCAAAGTGCTGGGATTATAGGTGTAAGCCATGATGCCCAGCCTCCACCTTGTTTTATAATTCCCTAGAGTTAATTGTTTTAAACCAGGAAAGAAGTATGTTATGTAACATTTCCATATATCAGTCCAGCTTACCATACCAGCTGAAGTCTGGCAAGTCACTTACCTTCTCTTGGTTTCCATTTCTGGTCACAGCTGGGAGAGGCTTTGGAGATTATCTAGCAAAGGAGTTTCTTCACTTTGCACTGAAAAGTACAGGCCACAAATATATTCAGTAAAAGAAGAAATCACTTGAGTAATTTAAACAGGCTGGGGGAGATGTCAGATATCATAGGAAATCAGGCAGAAAAGTTTCTTAAGCGTAAGAGTGAGATGATCAAAACTGAATTTCAACGGATAAATGGCAGTTTACTAAAAGCTCTGTGAAGGAGGGGAGGTTATTTTCAGCGACAGGGCAACCCCATAGGGCGCTGTTTGGTCAGAATTGGCCGGAGGAGGTGAGGGCCTCACCTAGGAAGGCAGCAGGGGTCTAGCAAGCAGGGTTAGCGGCAAGAGCTAGCGGAGGTGGCGCCGATTACATATAAGAGGAAAGGAGGGAGGCCCGCGCTGATCCCTAGGGTTCTGGTAGAGGGTCAGGGAGACTACCGTTATTGGTCCTTCATGCAAACTTTAGGATTTTCATCCAAGTGTGTGTTGCTTGAAGATGCTCCATTGCACGAAGTCTTCACCTTCTCCCATGACCGAAGCAGGTCTGATGTGAGTGTAAGCACTCGCCCCGCTACGCGCGGAGGCCTCCTCGGTATCCAGACCGCATCTCCGAAAGCCCGCCGTGCCCCGCCCCGCCCCGCCCTTAGGCCCCGCCCCTCCCCGCCCATAGACCCCGCCCACAGACCCTCCCCTCCCCGCCCTTAGACCCCGCCCCCAAGGAGCCCGTTCCGACAACCAGGCTCCGCCCCAAACAGCTCGCCCGCGCGCCCCCAGAGGAAACGGAAGTGGTATATGTCCAGACGGAAGCAGGAAGCGGGAGCGTAGGGCCACACCTGCGGCGCTGCTGGCTGAGGCTGTGCGCGCTGGGGTCGGGCCGAGGCGATGGCGGAGAAGTTTGACCACCTAGAGGAGCACCTGGAGAAGTTCGTGGAGAACATTCGGCAACTCGGCATCATCGTCAGTGACTTCCAGCCCAGCAGCCAGGCCGGACTCAACCAGAAGCTGTGAGTGGCGGCCCGAGGCTGCTGGCGTCTCCCCAGGGCCTGGCCTGGCAGAGTGTGCTCGGGAAGCGGGATCGAGGGAGGCAGAGCCGAGCCTGACCGCTGCTCCTGCCCACCAGCCCTCCGGTCTGGTCCCGGAGCCCGGGGCGCCTTTCCTGGCTGTGTTCAGAGGGCGGGGCCCGCGCTGCCGCCTGTTGCCAGCCGTCTGCTTCCCAACTTGCGTTAGAGGAACCTCTTTGGGGCCCCTTTGGAGACACAATCATGGCCGGATGATGTACTTTTCGTTTTCCTATGAAGGGAATCATGCTTTCTGTTCTAGCGTCACCGCTCTCATGTGTGACCCCTCCCAGCCTTTCCTCCTGGAGCCCTTCTGGGAGTTCAGTCCCTGTCCCCTGAGGGGAGGCAGGCTCCACAGTGAGTGCGCGCCCTAAACTACGCCTCAGAAGGTGACACTCCGAAGCCACCTGCTGCAGAGGCCTGACAGTGGAGGAACTGGGGGGAGGTGGTGGTGAGGAAGGTTACAGAACGTTTATTAATTGTTGTTATTATTTTTTGGCAACAGCCTTGTGCTGGTCATGGCGCTCGGCCCTGGGATGGAGAAAAGGCAGATGAAAGTACAGCACTTTCGAGAAGGGCTTTAGATGGGGCACGGACATGCAAACTATTGCAGCCGAGGTTCCTTACCCAGTGTTGTGGGAATAGCCAGGCCAAGGGGCTGATGTAGGAAGGTCCCAGAGAGGAGAGGAAGCTAAACCAGGCAGGATGGCTTTCTTTCACTCAGATTTTGAGTGTAGTCCTCTGCCGTGTGTGTTCGCTGATACCGCACACGCAATCATATGCACAGTCAGGTAATTGTTTTTGAGAGAAGGTTCATATTTTTCATCAGGTTCCCTCTCAGTCCCCCTTACTGGCAATTTCTAGTTTAGAAGGGAAGTAACAAACATTTAAGAGTATCTTGTAACTCTAAAGGTGTCCTAGGAATCCTGTCGCTGACCAAAGAGGTCAGGGTCGTGTGTAACCCGCACAAGTGTGAGGAGAGCTTGTGTGTAGCCCCAGTTGGCTGGGTAGGTCTGTGGGTGGTAGCTCTGTGGGTGGGGCTTATTAAGTGAAATTAACCGGACGACTGTGTTTTTGCCTTTCCCCCAGGAATTTTATCGTTACTGGCTTACAGGATATTGATAAGTGCAGACAGCAGCTTCATGATATTACTGTACCGTTAGAAGTTTTTGAGTAAGTAACATTCTTGATGTTAGTCTTGGGTATAAATCTTGTTCAGTTGTGGTGTGGTGTCATGACTTTGTCACTGACATTTGAGTGCCTGCTGTGTGGTAGGCACAGCCTAGGTGCTGGGGATGTGCCAGTGGAAAAAAAATAGACCAAAATACCTGCCCTCATGGAACTTAAATTTTAATGGGGTTACAAAACTAAAAAAAGAATTTCCTTAATATTGTATTGTTGAGAAAAGTTACATGTAAATAAAAGCTTATTAAATACCTGAAAAACATGATAGGTTTTCAAAGTCCTGCTTAGTCTGAAGAACAATCACAAAACTTCCTTTTTTCCATAAGAGGTGAAGAGTCTTATGAGGGCTATATTATACATTTTTAAAAAATGGCAGCCAGAAGCAACCTGAAAAGCAGTCTGGTTTGATGTTCCCGAACTGCCTGTGGAGTGCTAGTTCCGAGAGATGGAAATATCTGCTCTGTCGAAGGAGGAAAGAAAGGGTTCTTATTCCAAGTATCTTTGGGGAGGCGGTTCACTGTTTTCTGTGGGAGAGTTGTGTACACCTATCTCAGTAATAGCGCTGAGAATACATATAGGAATAAGCTTTTTAGGTTTTTGAAATCCAGGTTTTATCACATGGATTTGGTCACATCTCTGATTTCACACGTGAGGGAGCTGATAAATAACTGCAATAGGTTGTTTACCTAATAAGTGTCAGAGTTAAGACGAAACCCCCAGACTCATACTTTCTTGAGCAGTGCAAAGCAGCCTCTCCCTCCTGGTGCTGGCTCCGGACAGCAAGAACATTTTAGTATTTCTTGGAGCAAAACTGCGAATGTAAATCACTAGATTTCCTTGAGCAATAAAGGGAAAAAATTATGGTTGTTTTCCATTCCAAAAGGTCAGAGATACAAGTTCTAGTGAGAGTGCAGGAGCAGCCTACAGAGACAGGACACAGAGGTGGTTTTCTTGGTTTCTGATCTTCTGTTCACCTGCTGATGACTTTGCCCCATGTTCCCTACCTGTGCTCAGTGGGCACGGCTGGGACCTCTGACTTCAGGTGGGAGTGAAGGTCCTGTGCCTGAGACTACTCTTGGCTTTGGCTTTCTGCCTGAGTCCAGGAATGCAATGTCCTTTGTGCTTCTCTGGTTATCAATGCAGGGGACGCACAGAGTGAGAAGTGGCAAGTAACGACCTGTGTCTTCTGAAGCAGAACAAATGGAGACTGATATGAACAGATTGCTTCAGGGCAGAGGGAAGTGCTGGGCCCAGGGACGGATGAGGTTGACCTGGGGTGTCAGGAGGAGGATGCCAGTGAGCCCTAATACAGAGCAGATGCTGGGAGTTCATCTGCAAACTGGCAGCTGATGTCTACCCAATGTAGCTGGAATTTCCAGGTCCCTGAGTGGCCTTTCAACATATACGTTTTCATACACACCAACTGTGTCTTTAGCTAAGATGAAAACAGCTTGGCCCTTGTCTCCAGGACTTTGTATATGGGCAGGAGTGGGTTCCACCCTTGGGTCTTAAAAGAACCGAGTCTGAGCAGGATGTCTGTGCTGTTGAAGAAACGGCTGTCAGCTGACATGGTCAACCTTATTCGGTGAGCCTGTCAGGTTTTCTTGAGAAATGGATGGATTTTGTTTAGAATTAACCATAATTTGCTGCATTATATTATTTCAAAAACTGAAATGAAATAGAATTTCTAGAACTTGCAATGTTTTTATCTTTTGCTATCTCTCAAGCCTACTTTTATACCATTAGTAGTAACCTGATGATATCTTTGTTCTGAAGTGATTATGTATTTTTGGCCTCAATTATAAAAAAAGCTAAAGTGGAGTGAGTTAGTTTTCAGTTTTTGTTTTTGTTTCAAATAATGAATGATTCAATTTAGTTGAATGATAAGGATTTCTTTAGGGTACAGAAATAGGCAGGTGGCCTGCTCTTGGTAAAATTTAGATAGTGATCTAGGCAGTATGCTTAATTAAGTCTTTAGGATAATGAAGATAATTTCTGGGGGAAGTGTCAGACATTCTAAGTAACAACTTTATACTGTTTAGAAATAATTGGCTAGAATGTCTCTGTTATATTTAAACTACTTAGGTGTATTTAATGAAGTAGTATATTTAGTGAAGTGGTATCATTTTACAAACCATCCCACTGCTTTAAAAAGAAGCCCCCTCTTCTTTTTAAAGCAGTGGGATGGTTTGTAAAATGATCTTGGGGCCATCGCTGCTGGGACTCTTGTACTTGTGGCTCTCCTTTCCTTTTCCCTGAAGCTCCTTCACAGAGAGTTTGCCAAGCAGCGGGGCTGACCTGGAGTGGAGGCTGCGTCGTATCAGGGTCCCCTTATGTCACCCAGGCCTGAACCCCTGGAGCTCATTTAGTTTTTTCTTTTGTCAAGAGTTAATAATAGCATGGACGAATTTTGAAAAGTGCAAATGCTAAACAAATGTAAAGTGATATGGCTTGTGAGTGTGCTTTGGTTTATAAGTGATCATTACTTGATTTAATGAGCTGTTCATATTATCAGAAGTAATGAGATCAGATTATCTGTACTTATGTAAATGAAGGAATATTAATTTCCCTTGTTCCTAGACTCAGTTTTGGCTAAACAAGGCCATGTGCAGTTATATATACCTGACCATTTTTCCCCCATATCTTTCAGAAAGCTGAGAGAATAGGTGTCCGTCATGGGAATATGGGAATGCTAATTGAAATGTTTCATGTTTTCAGATATATAGATCAAGGTCGAAACCCCCAACTCTACACCAAAGAGTGTCTGGAGAGGGCTCTAGCTAAAAATGAGCAAGTTAAAGGCAAGATTGACACCATGAAGGTAAGACTCTAAGGAGTATCAGAAATACACTGGGAAGAGATACCTTCTCAGTGAAATTTGGTTAAGAGACTGTCATTTTTTTTTCCATACTTGCTGGAATATTGACTGTTTCATAATTTTACATATTGGGATTTCTGAATTGTGTAATAGGCAGTAAGTAAAATTAGATATGAGTGATCTGTGTATAGCATTAAAAACATACACTAATCTTACTTTTAAGAAAATCCAGGGTAATTTTTGTGATCGGTGTAGTTCTCACTGGCTGTGATTGTTTTCATTTTTTTAAGACGCACATTTATTGCATTGATACTTTCTATTTCTGTAGTAATTCCTACTGTTGAAGGCTTCCCCTGTAGTCATAGTTCTTTGGTTTAGAGGATTCTCGAATATTGATTTTTCTCTTCATTCAGCTTCTGACCTCCAAACTTCTTTTTACCATATCCACTGTCATGAAATTCTGCAGATCATCTGCTTAGTTTTTCTTTGCCTTGATGAGATGGAGAGAACTCTCTGCACTTGAAGATGAAATAAATAATTTTTTCTTAAATGGACTCAAATGTGGTTCGAACTGGTGTTTGGTTTCTTTGTTTGGACTTCACGGCTGCTCATGTCTGTTGGCGCTGTGTGACTGTGTGACTGACTGCCGTGTGCAGCAGGGAGCCCAGCCTGCCTCTCCTCCCGCGCACACCCCTTGCCCCTTCCTCCTCCAGGCCATCTACGCTGGCGTTCTGGAATACATCCAGCTCTTCTATTTGTGTTCTTTTCTCCTGCTATCTTCTCCACCTAGAGCTCTTCCATGTAGATGATTTCGCCTCCTCACAGAAGCCTTTGGGACCAGCCTTTTCTAAAGCTGCTTTTCTTGAGAATCCTGGTCAAGATTTACCTTTCATTTTTTCTGTTTGCTGTATCCTCTGCCGGCTCCTTGAGCTCCAGGATCACAGGGGACGTGAATGTTCTGTTCCCACTGATGCCTGGTGCCAGACTGGGACACGTGTGCTCAGCCATGGCCGATGTGTGCACGCAGGGATGGTCACACAGTGGCCTCCTGGTGCTCTGGGCGAGTGGGAGGAGCAAGGGGAGGAGCTGTCACAGGGCTTCCAGAGTCCCATGCAGGCAATCCTCTCCTGGCGGTAAGCAGCACACCTTGAAGTGGTGTTTTGTTAGAGTTGTTGGTATGGTGCCCACACCTCATCTCTGTTTGTCTATTTGGGATTGAGGAATTGTTGTGTCCAGCATCACCTTCAGCGCCTAGTGTACTCTTTATCAGAAGCGAGGGGTGATGGTTTTGATCCGGTTTGCTTGGTAAAGCTGAGTGAGCATTATATGGGCCAGCAGAAACATGTCTCTCCATGTGAGCACAGCCACTGGGCCCCCAGGGACGTGGCTTACAGTTGCAGCAGGCTCCTGTCACACCGGTGCCTTTGGGCAGTGCAGAATTGTGCTGCTGGCAGTGACGCCCGGGGCCGTGCAGTTTCGCTTCCTTTTGCATAAGTTGCCATTGGTGTCTTTTCCTCTGAGATCAGTGGAAATCTCAGGTCAGTCCCATCGCCCTGTTGCTTAGTGGGCCATCTGTTTAAACTTCCAAAAGGCGTATTTTAAATAGCTAGTGGAGTGTTGAAGTAGAGAGCTCCTTTGAAAATGTGTTTCCTTTGTAGAAATTTAAAAGCCTGTTGATTCAAGAACTTTCTAAAGTATTTCCGGAAGACATGGCTAAGTATCGAAGCATCCGGGGGGAGGATCACCCGCCTTCTTAACTGGCTCACCCTCCCTCTGCGAAGATCCCTCGTGACTGCGATGCTGCCTAAGGCTGGGACTGGAGTGCTGACACCACCTTTCTGCTGACTTGGGACTGGCCCCTGTTACGCCCCTCAGCCCCTCTTACGCCTCTCAGCCCCTCTGTCCTCATTGCTCGGCCTCATGGGACAGCGGAGCTAGAGGAGAAGCTCCAGCGGTTCCAGCAGCTCCTCTGTCCATCCAACGTCATCTGGCTCTCAGAGTGGTGACTCCATGTCACCATGGGGATCATTCTCTCTGCGGGCAGATGGGGCACAGGAAAACAGGCTTGGAAATGTTAAATATGATGGGTAAATTAAAAGTTTTAACATTCTACCAAATATTTTTCTTTTACTGTACTCTTTTTGTTCCATTTTATTGTGTCAGAAAGCTAAAAGACTAGGAAATTTTTTTTTAAAAGAAAAATCGGTTTAATGTGGAAAATACTTAAATTGGTATTGTATTTTACATTTTCAAGTGTAGTGCATAAATAATGTTTTAAATGTAACTTTTCATGGATTTCAATTAGACATGCATACAATAAACTAAGTGTATGGCTTATTCCATGTAATTATTTTTGTAATATTTTTATAATATAGTACAGTGTGTCTTGTAAACAGTCAATTATTACTTTCCCAGAGGGTTGGTAATATTCGTAAGAAAATTTGTTCTCCAGGCATTTAGGCAGGAAAAGCTAAAGCAAAATTCAGAATTCCAATTTCTTCTACAACCCCTTTCCTAGGGGCTGTGGAACACCAGTTTATTGACACTCTTGAAAGATGCCCTGCAGTGTGTGCTTACAGACCACGAGGGGATTCCGTGAAACTGCACCTGGTTGGTGGGGGGGCTTGAGAACTGCATTTCTCATGAACTGCAGGTGGCACTGTTTCTGTGATCTGTAGGAGTTGAGGCCCTAGTGCGGCCTGTGCTGGGCTCCACCTGTAGACCCCTGTGTTGGAATGGCCTGGGCAGGCTGGTTAGCAAGGTAGAGCCCCAGTTCAGACCTATTAAACCGCAGGCTTTAGGATGCGGCCAGGGGATCTGCATTGATTTGCCTCCTACGATTGATCCTGAACCAGCCTAGATCCTAGCCAGGGCTGTCGGAAGAAAACACTACCTTCCGGGTGGTTTAAACAACAAGCATTTGTTTTCCCACAGTTCTGGAGGCTGGAAGTCCAAGATCACGGTGCCAGCAGAGTGGGTTTCCCCCGAGGCCTCCCTGGCATGCAGATGGCCACCTGCTCGCCGTGTCCTCACATGGCCGCTCCTCTGTGTGTGTCACAGCCCTGGTGTCTCTTCTGTGTGTCTTAATCTCTTTGGAATCTAAGGACACTGGTTAGGTGGTATTAGGACCCGCCTGAAGGACCCATTTTTAACTTACTTCTTTGAAGGCCATCTCCAAATACAGCCAAATACAGTCGCATTCTCATGCCCTGGGGTTAGGGCTTTGACCCTGGAGTTTTGTGGGGACACAACTCAGTCCAGAACACTCCCCAGGAGGGTTGTATTTCCTGAGTCAGGGACCGGGCCCCTTAGGAAGTTGTTCCCTCATTAGCAGTTCTGTTCTCTCCAAAAGCACTAGAAAAGGACTCCTACCCAGGGTAAGAGTTTCTGTTAGAGAAGAGTAGACCCCTGTCCGGCAGGTCTGGTGCCTGCAGTTCCTGTTTGCCTTGTTTTTCCGGCATAAAGATGCTGACTGTTGGCTGCTGCACCAGGGCTCTGTGGACACGTGGCTTGCTGGCTCTTGCCACACACTTAACCTGCATCCACTCAGCTGGCCCTCACCAGCCCTGCAGGGTCCGGCTTTCTTTATATTACTCATGTTGAAGCTGGGGCACCAGGGCTTAAATAGCATGCCCAAAGCCCTGCAGCTTCACCTCCCTCTTTGCTGGCTCCTGGTGGGTCCAAGGTGTCCACAGTCCCCTCTTCCTGGGCTCTGAAACACGGAGGCTGTGCTGGCAGTGGGGGCTCTTCTGCGTATCCTGGGACTGAGTTATTTGGCTGGCCTCGGGCTGTTTGAATCCTGATGTCTGAGCCTTAGGAAGAGGGAGTGGGTGACTCAGCTAGAGATGCATATCTGGCAGCTGGTGGAAATAGCCCCACAGCATGGGAGTCTGTGGACCTAGGCCCAGTGGGGGCAGGAGTAGCTGTCACACATTATTCTGTAATATTCACCAGTCTCTTTTTGAGTAAAAGTTTGGGTATATGGATGTACTGCCTGGTGCATCTCATCACCCGACTCTCATCAGTGATGACACCACCACAGTGGGTCCTCAGGCAATGAATAGGTGTTGAAGCCTCTCGATGCTGTGACAGGCCACAGGCCCCTGAGTTCATAGGAAGGTCTCCTTTTTCCACTCCACCTGCCATTCCTGTTAGTCGCAAGTGCCCATCACTTTCAAATCCCCTGAGTTGCTGAGGAATTTGCATAGCTTGGAATTGATGTCATCGTGAGAGCACTGGAGGGTTCCAGGCCACGTCTGACACTTGGCAAGGGATGCAGTGACTGTCACTGCCACTGTCTTCCAGGCCGCTCCACCCAGAGGAGCTTGGGTTCAGGCGCACACACCTGGCCTCATTCTTTGTTCCATTGGCCCTTCATCTCTTCCTCTCAAAGACCTTGTTTTGGTTAAAAGAATGATGATGAGAGCCATCCTGGGGTGGAATTAACCATTTCGATCAGCTTCTTCACATCACCCCTGCCCGTTGCCACGCAGTTTGTTGCCAATCCCTGCTTTGCTTCTGATCTATTCTTCCCCATCCCTTTCTTCCTCCAGACACAGATCAGGCAAACAGCCTCAGGGCCCACTGATTTTTGTTATGCCCAAGGACACCGCTGAACCACCACGAGGTGGGTACAGATTCAGACAGGGCCTGAGCCTGTATCACTGCTCTCGATAATCTGTGCTGCCTCTGTGAGTTAGAATGGAAAAACAAAAATTAAGCCCCACCTTTACACAGAACTAGAACATTCTTTATCTTTTTGGGTGTACAATCAGAACGGTTCATTACAGAAAACTGAAAAATATAGCTGTGAAAATCTCCATATTTCTGCCCAAATTGTTGATGTTATGATTCTCACCCATCTAGACGTTTTTCTCTGCACAGATGCATGCACACACACACACACACACACACTCACACACACACACTCCCTCTCTCTGAATTTCAAACTAGATGTGGGATTATTACTATACACATAAGTTGGTAACCTGCGTTATTCTACAGGATGCCATGACATCTAGGCAACTCAATAAAGTTCCTCCCACGTAATTTTAATATTTAGTGTTCCATTAATATGTTAACAGCAGTTATGTTATTTACATGCTGGACAGTTTAAGCACTTTCTATGCATTGCCTCAATTCCCACGGTAAACCAGTGAGGCTTACAGATGAGGGACCTGAGGCACCTGCTCAGGTCACCCAGCTGAGTGGGAGAGCTGGGCCTGTGCCCACCATGTCACAAGTATCTGTGGCTCTCCTGGGCTTAGTTTATCAGCTCCCGTTGGGTACCTGTGTGAGTCACAGGTTTTCACTAATATGAAGTTAGTGTCTTTGACCTAACGTCTTCCACTTGTTCAATTATGATTTAGGATAAATTCCTGGAAGTTGAGTTATTGGAGTTACACTTGATTAGGGTTGTGATACCACCTGTCTATTGCCCTCAAGTCCTGAAATAGCCAGGTGTTAGTTACAAGGACAAGTGCTCATCTTTGGGGAGTATCGGTAAGGTCACTGAGTAGTTTTATTAATTTTCTGTGTTCTTTTTTTATTTCCATTTTTGAATCCTATCAAATATGTATGGATGCCTCATTAAAATATTTCTACAGTCAGTGACAATACAGGTGCTAGCTACAAGCAGGGACACAGGCTTACCCTGTATAGCCCCGTGAGCCTGCTCTGTTTCCTGCCACTCACCTGCGTAGAAGTGACCCATCTGTCTGAGTGACAGAGATACCATTGCTCCAAGGGAGTTTGACAGAATATACAGCCCTTGGTCCTGTCAAGACTCAGGTGATGTTAGGTGGCCGATGTACCACTTATTAAACTTTTAAATTTACCACAAACCTAAGAAGTTACAAAGGAAAAGATTGATACATTTGGCTATATAGCTAAATTAGGAAGAAAAATAACATAAGGCTAAAAACACCATAAACTGAAAAGGCAAGAAAACTAAGATCCTTTTTTTTTTTTTTTTTTTTTTTTTTTAATTAAAAAGAGACAGGGTCTAACTCTGTGGCCCAGAATGGAGTGCAGTGGCACAATCATAGCTCACTGTAATCTTGAATTTCTGAGCTCAAGGGATACTCCCACCTCAGCCTCCTGAGTAGCTGGGACTATAGGTGTGCATTACCGTGTCTGGCTAAAGTTTTTTATCTTCCTTTTGTAAAGATAGAGTCTCAGTATATTGCCCAGGCTAGTCTCAATCGCCTGGCCTCAAGTGATCCTCCCTCCTTGGCTTCCCAAAGTGCTGAGATGATAAATATGAGCCACTGAGCCCAGTTGTGATCCTTTTTACACATATCACAAGGAACTTAATAACTACTATGGAGAACTCTTTCACAAATAAGAAAAATAACCCAGCGGAAGAATAGGCAGGTGTTAATTGTTACATTGTTTATAAAGAAAAAAAGGCAGTAACTTGAATGTCCATTAACAATGGCTTGATAAATCAATGGTTTATCCATTTTCTGCATAACTATGCTATGACTAACATGAATGAATGGATGAAGACCTGTATGCATTGATACAGAAAAATGGACAAGATATGTAATTACAAAGCACGTTTGTTCAGTCAACATTAGCTGAGGGTCTGCGTTATCCAGGCTCTATCTGAATGAGTTTCTCCAAGGCAGACTTCTGCCTACTTGTGGCAGAACCGCAAACGAGCTTATTAAAATGCTGAGTCTAGGCCTCATTCCACCAGCTCAGCTTCAGGAGAGTCCTCCCTTTCCTGGACGTCTAAACAGCATGCTCCAGCAGAGGTTCAGTGTTGGTTCCTCGAGGCATCTTCCTTACCCACCCTCTCCCTGGGCAAGCTCATCTATCCCCTGGCACCAGTTACCATTCTGTGCTGAGATTCTAGGTTTATAGGCCAGCTTAAATGAGGCCTACACTTCTGTAACCCAACTTCCATTTTTCCTCCTCTTGGCTATTCTCCAGGAGCCTCAAACTTGGTGTCTCTAAAATTACGCAGATACCTTTCCCACCCAAGTCTCCCTCTGTGTCTCCCTCAGAAAGTGGCATGAACTTTTATCTGTTCATATCATCTTTGCCTCCTTTCTGTCCCTCTTTTCGCCTGCCCTGGTGTCATTGCCATTGCTAAGTCTCCTAAGTATCCCATTAACTTGCTTTTATTTATTTATTTTCACCCCAGTCATACTAGTATTTCATCCTCCCAGACTACCAAATTTCCATGTAACTCACCTCTTTACCTGGCTCACCAGTGCCCGTCTTTCAGGTTGCAGTGTAAAAGTCATTTTTGTTATCTCACCTTCTCTGACACCTCAGACCAGTGTTGATCTGTTTGCCAAACTCTCCTTTGACATCCAGTAAGTATCAAAGGTAACTCTCAGAGTTACAGAGGAAGTGTCTGACCTTCAAGACTATAATCTCCTTAAGAGCCTGGACCACACCAGCTTTGTCCACTACCATACCCTGAACTTAGCACAGTGCCTGAGATGTAATGGGTACGTATCAATTATTGAGTAAATGAGGAAACTGATATATATATTTGGCCTCAGATTCTATAACACAAGTAAATCCAGGTGTTTAAAGAATCTTGCATGGGTCTAGCAGGGACCAAAAGAAAGTGTACAAAGTGAGTTTGTGAGCAGGCAAAAATTAAGTGTCACAAATGCATTGGATTCTGGAAGGACTGTTTTCTCCCCCAGAGTATTCATCAGAGAGTTGTTGGTGTCACCCATCTGTACATCCATACTCTATAATCCAAAGGTAATTCGGTCAGCTGGCTGGGAGCTCAGTAGCTGAAATGTTGAATGGAGATGAATGGTTGGATGGATGGATGTGTGGATGGGTGGATGGGTGGTTGGATGGGTTCATGGGTGCATGGGTGGATGGATGGATATAAAATGATCCTTCCAGAATACCCTGCATGTTTCAGCTCCAAAAAAAGACCTGAGTTCAAAATGGTCTTGACTCACTCATTCATTCCCTCTGGCCTCAGCCCATTTGGAACCTGAGGGTAGGCCATCTGCAGGGACTTTGCGTTCAGTGGCTTTGTCTTCATGGGTATCTTGCTGATGTCACTGGATCAGCGGAGGTGTACTTTCTTCACACTCATGCTCACCACTTTCCCTTCTGAGGCCTTAGCACAGCTGTTAGCCAAGTTTCAGCTGTTTCTAGGATCCAGATACACAGCAACTTTCCCCTGTTACGATGGGAAGAACGTGGCCGGCTCTTAAAGGGTACCGCTCTATGTTTATTTTTATGATCCTAAAATGATCCTGCATCCAAGTTAGTTTCTAGGAATCTGTTGCTCTACCACTTTGGACCAGGGCTATCTGAAGTACAGAATGACCTTATTACATACTGTGAATTATCATTGAATTATTGCACCAAAATCTAGATTGCATTGATATTTAACATAAAAATTTAAATGCATGTACTTACATTACTTAGATAAAAATTAAAGGTCAAATAATTCCTATATGAAGGTAAAGGTGAAACCACTGTAAGAGAGACCCAGAATAAAGCTAAGACAGAAGCTGTTTCTCTTCATAATCTGACTGGAACAGGTTGGTGGAGCTGCTATATTTAGAAAGGCCATTGCCTATCACGTCGGGAGCTGGCTTACAGAGAGGCCCACGTGGCAAGAGACGGAGGGCTCTGGTCAGAATCCTTCAAGCTTGGGAGCAGATCCTTCCCAGTGGAGCCTGGATGACCGGCCTGGGCAATTCCTTTTACTGCAGCCTGTAAGGGATCCTTGTTGGGAGGCACCCAGCTAAGCCTTGCCTAAATTTCCAGCCCACAGCATCTTTGATACAATAGAGATTTGTTATTTTAAGCCACTAAGTTCAGGGGTAATTTGTTACTTAGCAGTGGATAACCAGTGCACTATTTGACAATAGGTAGATGTGTAGGAAGAAAGGAAGAAGGAAGGGAGAGAATGAAAGAGGTGGTTTCTGCTGTCTCTTGTTGGGTAAACCCTATTCACCCCCTGTCCCTTGAAAATAAGGAAGAGAAATCTTAGCGGCTTAAAAGATCAACCACTGTTTGTTTGCCCACTACTCTGATTTAGTCAGGGCTTAATGGGACATGGGCTTCACTTGGGGCTGCTCACCTTGGGGCTGGCAGTTCCACTTCTGAGGTGGCTCCCCATGTGGCTGGCGAGGTGGTGCTGGCTGTGGCTGGGAGCTGGAGGAGCTGGGGTTGTTGCAGGATCCTTGGTTTTCCTCTACGTGCACCTTTATTGGTGGTGAGGTCGGGCTTCTCATGGCATGGATATTGAGTTCTAAGAGGGAGGTTCCCAAGAGTGAGAGATCCAAAAGAACACACCCCAACATGCAAGCTCTTCACTTCACCTGCTGATGTCCGGCTGGCCAAAGCCAGTGCCACAACCAAGCCCAAGTCAATGGCATGAGTTTTTTGAGGTGTGGTTCACTGGAGGCCATCGGAGCAACTGTCAGTAACTTAGCCATGTATGTATGTATCTAAAATACCGAAGGCTCTTTTATTACATAACACTAGCATGGTTGCATTACTTGCAATTAGATCATTCATCTGTATTAAGAGGCCCTTTAGAAAAACCCAGCACATGGCTTCATTCTTGAAGTTAGAGAATTAACCACACCACAGTGTAATGAATCATGGCTTTCAAAACTCATACCTAGTCAAATATGAGAATGTTAAGCAGTGTCTTCATATTCAACCTCTTTCTCTCCCTTAAACTCATTATGTTTCCCATTCTCTATTTCCAGATTTTCTTTATGACACTCTCCCTTTGTGATTATGGATTAAACTCTTGACTCATCCAACTGTGGTCAGCAGAATAATGACCCCAAAGCTGTCCACATCCAATTCCTGGAACCTGTGAATAGATCACCTTACACGACCTTAGGAACTTTGCAGATGTGGTTAAGATAAGGATAAGCCAAGACAGGAGGTTTTTCTGGTGGAAAGGTTTTCCTGGACAGGAGATTGTGCTGGTGGGCCAACGTAATAACAGTAGTCATTCCAAGAGGGAGGTAGGAGGGTCAGAGCCAGAGAAGGAGATGTGAGGAAGGAAACGGGGTTGGTGGGGGGAGCGAAAGGTATAATGGATGGAGGAAGATGCTATGCTTCTGTGCTTGAATGAAGATGGGGCCATGAGCTATGCAGATGGCCCTTAGAAGTTGAAAAAGGCCAGGCAAAGGATTCTCCCCTAAAGCCTTCAAAAGAAATACAACCCTATTGACATCTTGATGTTGGGACTCTGACCTCCAGAACTGTAGGAGATTACATCTATGTTGTCCAAGTGTGTGGTGGTTAGTGACAGCAGCCATAAGAAACCAATAGTCAGGCTGGGTGTGGTGGCTCATGACTGTACCCAGCAGTTTGGGAGGCTGAGGTTGGTGGATTGCTTGAGCCCAGGAGTTGAATACCAGCCTGAGAAATATGGTGAAACCTGGTCTCTACTAAAAATACGAAAATTAGCTGGGCATAGTGATACATGCCTGTAGTTCTAGGTACTTGAGAGGCTGAGGTGGGAGAATCACTTGAGCCCAGGAGGTTGAGGCTGCAGTGAATTGAGATCTTGTCACTGCACTCAGCCTGAGCAACAGAGCAAGACCCTGTGTCAACTAATATAATAATAATAATAATAAAAATAAAAAGAAACCAATATCCCTACTGAGCAAACAGATGGGGCAATGAACTAGTAGACGAGGCAATCTGCTTATTGTAATCATAATTACTAGTTACACTTGTAGTTAAATTGTTGTCATCTTGTTTAACCCCAAAGTCTCAAAATGCATGGTAAATATGAAGTGATCATCCTGCAAAAAGCATTTTACAGAGGAGATAATTGAAAATAAATCGGCAGACATATCTGGGGACCTAATTTCTGTTCTGACTTGAGTGAGACTTTTCATTGTTCTTTTATGAGAGGTCAAAAGGACAGCTTATGATATGGTTAGGCTTTGTGTACCCACCTAAATCTCATCTTGAATTGTAATCTCCATAATCCCCATGTGTCAGGGAGGGGCCAGGTGGGAGGTGTTTGGATCATAGGCATGGTTTCCTCCATGTTGTTCTCGTGATAGTGAGTGAGTTCTCATGAGATCTGATGGTATTATAAATGGCAGTTTCCCCTGCACTCCTCCTTCCTGCCGCCTTGTGAAGAAGGTTCCTGCTTCCCCTTCGGCTTCCACCATGACTGTAGGTTTCCTGAGGCCTCCCCAGCCCTGCGGAACTGTAAGTCAATTAAACCTCTTTCCTTTATAAATTACCCAGTCTTAGTTACATCTTCATAGCAGTGTGAGAACAGACTCATTCAGCCTCTGAGAACGTAGGATCCCTTTGAACAGGAAGGAGTGGCTGAGGGCTGATACTGCCCCAGAATTCCTGCTTGCTGTCCGTGTGAGTTTCCTGAGACTACCGTCACAAACTACCGCAAGCTGGCTGGCTTCAAGCAACAAGTTTGTTCAGTCCCAGCTCTGGAAGCCAGAAGTCCCTAATGCAGGTGTCAGCAGAGCTGCGCCCCCTCCAAAGGCTCTAGCGGGGGATGCTTCCTTGCCTCTTCCAGCTCTGGTGGCTCCTGGAGCTCCTGGGTTTGTGGCCCATTACTCGGATCTCAGCCTCATCCTCACATGGCTCCTCTCCTGCATCTCTTGCAGGGACACTTGCCATTGGACTTAGGACCCACCTGGATAACCCAGGGCCATCTCATCTTAAGATTTTAACTTGATTACATCTGCCAGGATGCTATTTTAAAGAAGGTCACATTCCTAGGCTTTGGGTGGACCTATCTTTTGTGGGCCCCTATTGAACCAGCACACCACCCCCTCAGGCAAGACAGGCCATTGGGCACCGTGGCCTGGCCTCGTGAGGCTGGGTCAAGTCCTATTCAGGTGCTGCCCCATCCCTTTTCCCGGTCCCCTGGAGGTAGCCTACTGCCCACTGTAAGTGTCGGTGCCCGCTCCTCCCAGTAGGGACTGGTCCAGAGTGGGGAGTGCAGGACCGAGACCTGGCGGAAACACCCCTGTAGTGTGTGTCCACGCAGAGACAGCAGCAGCATTTGTCTTCTTCCTTGTACCAAATGATTCTCTTCTGTTTCTTGGAAGAAAAATAATTAAATGACACAAAAAGAAAAAGAATGACATGACTTGATGATAAGGAAGAAATACTGTAGGTGGCAATGGGAGTCATACAGCTGGGAAAGCCGGAATTTTTGCAGATGGCCCTGGCATACACACGCTTCAGCAGAACCCCAGGAGTGCAGGTATGCTGAGGGCGGGCTGGGCTGCAGTGCGCGGGACCGCCAGGCCACCGGGCAGGAGTGGTGTGTGCATAGGTGGCTGCCAACAGGAGGCGTGGGGAGAATTTCTGTGTCCCCAGCAGTGTTGCAGGAAGCCCCTGAGGATGCTCTGCCAGAGGAAGACTTGAACCTCCTTGTTGCCCGGGGGAGGGCTGTGCCCCCTTCCTCAGCTGGCAAGTACAGATTCTCTGTGGAAGACACAGACACAAGCTCCAGCTTGTCATTTATACACAGTTTCAAAACCACACACATAATGGGCTGTTTGTTTTTGGTAAGTGCACGGCAAATGCAGAGATGGGATGCATGTGTCCGTGTAATTTTAAACACGCTGGAAATATAGACGAGGCTATTTCTAATTTGAGGACTGTCTGGCTGCAGTGATTTATCATGCACAGACCTGAAGCGTCACCACACTGCCGTGTTGGGCAGATGCAGATTGCATTGTTCTCATGGGTTTTTGGAAGATAGAATCCTCTGAAGTATGAATACCCTGCTTACAAGCAGACCCAGTGGCATAGGAATTCCACCACCAAGCTGATGGCTAATCCAGGTGTTTTGCAGGCAGAACATTATTATTTTGAATAAACTCGATAGCAACTTTTCAGTATCAACATAAACCCAGCCTTTCAGGGGTTGCCTGCCTGGCCATGGGCATGTGGCTGGTCACAGAGGGGCTGGGCGTCCAGTAGCATCCTGTGGCTCACAGCCCTGTGCTCCGTCCACTTTGCCAGCAGAAGGCTTGCACACACCATGTGTACTCAAATGCTGAAACTGAGACTTTAAAAGATTCCTCCAAGATCATCACGAAGTCTGTGTGGTTTGAGGTCCCCGAGCTGACCCGTTTGGGAGTGTTCTCTTACCTGGTTGGACACAGCTGGGGACCCAGCTCCTCCGTCCCTCTCCGGAGCTCTGTCAAAGCCTGGGTCTGCTAGGCTGTGTTCCTGCGGTTGCCCTGATGATCCTGCCATCTGAGGCTTGGCCTCATCACCGGACTTGGCTCTGGAGGCAGATGCAGCAGCCTCGATGGCGCCACTGCAGAGGACAGAGCCAGCTGCCATTATCCACAGGAGCCTGAGATCAGCATCTCCAAGTCTATGGAGAGAACCTGGCGCTGTTTCACAGTATGAGGTGTTGATCACTGACTCTGGATCGGGCCCTGTGCACAGGTTTGAGGGATGGTACCTTGTTTATCTCCAGGCCCACTCCACTCACAGAGGGGAGCCAGGGTCCCGAACAGGGAAGAGACGTCGTCTCCAGGGTCACCTATGCAGGAAGCAAAGTGCAGCCTGGATTTTGCTCAGACTGCCTTGTGTGAGAGGACCTGGTCATCCCATCAGACGGAATGTGCTAGAGGCGGAGGGGAGGAGGGACTGAAGGAGACAGGGAAGGTGACTTGCCTCATGCTGTGTGGTATCAGGTGGGCCGTGCTGTGTGTGCTGGTCTCACCTTCAGCTTGCAGGAGCTCTGAGCAAATCACACCCTGAAACCACTGGGGCCGTATCATTGCTGGTTGGGGTGAGGAGTGGAATGTACTGGGATGGTTGTTTAGGCAGAGTGTGAGTGGGAATGCAGGTGCCAAGGTGATCAGTAATCCCTGCTTGGGAGATGCCATTTGTCCCGGCTGCCAAAGAGCCGCGTTAGGAGCAGAGACCTGAAGGAACCCTGTTTTGGTTCCTGTTCCAGTCTCAGATTCCCAGTTCTGTTTAGAAGGTGGCCTCTAAGTAGAGCTAATTCATTTCAATATAACAATGTATAACATATATACACATATGTGTATCCACATGCATGTACTTATGAGCTCTGTGTGTGTATGTGTGCATTGTGTGTGTGTGCAGTCTTTTAGGGACTTAGGGATGAGGGAGGGCAATTGGGGACGTTTGCAGATGGGAGCCTGGACTGGGTTGCATGATGCCTCCCTCCAAATTTGTGTCCTCCAAAATGGTCATGAACACACCTCAGAATGTGACTTTGTTTGGAACTGAATTTTTTGTTGATATAGCCAGTTAAGGTAAAATGAGGTCATACTGGATTAGGGTAAACCCTAAGTCCAGTGACTTGTGTCCTTGTAAGAGAAAACAGAGACACTCAGGAGAGCGTGCCAGTGAGGATGGTGGCAGATTGAACTGAGGCACCTGCAAGCCAAGGCACCCCAAGGAGCTTCGGGGTCACCAGAAGCTGCAAGAATCCAGGAGGACCCTGCCCTGGAGCCTTCAAAGAGCACGGCTCTGCTGACACCTTAGTTTCAGACGTTTCCCCTCCAGAACCATGAGAGACTGAATTTCTGTTGTTTTCAGCCACTCAGCTGGTGGTGATTTGTTACAGCATCCTCAGGAAACGAATGTAAGAGCCCAAGGCTGGATGAGCCGGGACATGGTACAAAATGCACACGCTGTAGGGAGCCGCAGCCCCGGGGAGTCGGGCGCTGTTTTGGAAAGCAGGTGCTTACTGAAGTGTTCAGCTCAGACAGCCCGGCCCTGGCAGCCCAGGAGAGTGAACTAGGCGGTGGCTCCCACCAAGCTTCCAGGCCAGGACCCCCTTGCTCAGCCCATGGCAGGATAGTGGACCTCTTAGTGATCTGCTGTCCTGTGCGCTGAATCACCACTCCGTGTTTCACTTACCACCCTGATCTGGGGGCTCCCTGCGTAGGCCTTATCTGGTTTGGCTGGGTTCCTGAGGCATGACCTAGCTGCAGCTCAACGCGATGCCTGATGGTGCAGGCCCAGTACTGCAGCCTGGGGTCCCCGCCGGGCAGGAGAACTGGCGGGCATCAGTGTAGGGCCCAGTCTGGCCTGTTCCTAGCTGTATGGCCTGGTGGCTTCTCTCGGCTGGGGCACTTCTAGAGTGGGAAGAACAACCTCCCAGTGTTGATAGAAGGAAGGCCTGCGCTGACACTTTTACTCTCTGTGGGGCTGGGGACGTGATAAGTAATTGATCAGTCAATGAAGAGCAATCAGTCAATAAAGGGCCACTTTGGTTATTCCTGTCTTTATTTTACTGAGTTTGGTTTCTGGCTTTGGTTCCCAGAGCAACTGTCTGATTTTTTTTTTCACATCCCATCTTCTAACACGTCTGCTGGACCTTTAGCCCCGGTTCCATGAAGATGGGGATGAGGATGGTGATGTTGAGGTCTCCCAGGCACAGAACAGCATGCTTAGGGGAGCTCAGGCTCAGGCAAGTTCATTATTTACTTACAGGTATTTTCTGCTTAAAGAAGAATTCCAAGATAGAAAGGAGGCAGATTGGCCATTACCACGATGTGGGTACAGACCGACTGAAGTCACAAGATCCCCGTAGCTGGTGTCTTTATAGCAGAGCCATTATGATCATGAGAACAGGAAGGAGGCCGGCCTCCCCCCTGCTGAGCATGCAGAGGAAATTTGGAACATAAGCTGGGAAAACAAGGGATCCACTGGTGGAATATTTATTTCTAGCTTCATTTAGAGCATCCTTTGGCTCAGAATCAGACATCAGCAAAGCGGCAGAGATGGTGGAGCTCTTCCCTGAGTACCGGCTGTGGCTGCGGCTTCGATGGTGCTCAGGTGGTCACGTGTCTCTTCGTTTTCCTTCATGGCCCTGCCCTGTTCTGCTCAGCACTGGGTCTGCCTGCCTCTCCTTCTGCAGTTGGCTCCTTGGGGTTTTGTGACCATGTTGCATTCTACAAAGCCATTTACTGCCCCAAAATTAAGGCAGTCATGTAGGGAGGAAGGCAGATGGCTAGAGTCCCTCTTTCAGGGGGCTTTTCTGCCTTTGCATTTCTGTTGGGAAACAGTATTCCCAATTGGGCTTGTGCTAGGATTTTTCTTATTGGATTAAAAAGCATCTCTATTTTTCCATGATCATTGAAGTTTTCCAGTTTTTTTTAGGGTGAGCAATCTTATACAGGGTAATAATGTCTATCATACCTTAAAATTTAAAAAATAGTTTTACATAACTTATCTCAATAATTTAAATATGCATGGAAAAGAATTATAAATGTATGTATTGTATTTTTTTTAAATTATGATTGTCTTTAACTGTTTCCTGTAGGTTTGCTGCAAATTAGGAAGGGTTCAGCTAAGAGTGAGCTGCAAAGATAGAAATTAATTTTTCTCCTGCAACGGCAGTGCTAAACTGTCTGCTTAGACAGCCGTAGCTCCTTGCAGGCATCCGCCAGGACCCAAGCTCACTGTCTGCTGGGCCATCCTCAACATGGGCTCTGTCCTCACATCGCAGGATGGCTGCTGCACCTCCAGGCATCATATTTGCATTCCAGGCAGGAATAACATAGAAGAGGGAGGGCAAAGGCTGATGGGCAAAAAGATTTTTCCTGTGGAAGCTTTGCCATTTTATTCTGGAAGGGCTGTCTTTCTCATGGACTTCTGCTCACATCTCATTGACAAGAACCCTGTCACACAGCCCCCCTGATTATGAGGGAGTTAAGTGGTCTTAATTTTAGCTTTTACAGCCTTTAGAACAGAGGCAGGCAGGGGTGGAGGGGTCGGACAGGGAGTGGGCGTTCTCAGGCAGCCAGCGGGGCCTGCTCTGGCACATTCAGGATCAAGGACAGCCTGGATTTCCATTCACTGTGTACTCACGTTGGCCCTTTCCTGGTAGAAACTTACTTTGTAGGAGTGACTTAAGGCTAAAAATTGAATTTCATTTAAGTAAATTTAAACCCCAGGTGCATCACTGTGAGTTTTCAAGTTTAGTTTATCTGATGAGCGCCAGGCCCAGCATCGCACCTCACTGTCTAGAGTTTGGAATAAGAAGCAGCAGTCATCCAGGCGGGCCATCTGCAGGCTCCCTCTGCGAGTGCTGAAGAGTGGCATGGATGGTGACAGTGCTCACCAGAGGCTGCGTCCTGAAGCTGCAGATGAGGGGCTTTGTCCATGGCCCTGCCCGCATCCATGGCTGCTGCCTCCGTGGCTGGCTTCACCTTTGTGCCTGCCTAAAGTAGTCTCAAGTCAGAGCATAGATGCTGGCAGGACCCAGGTACATAGTCCGACAGGAAAAGCAAGCAGGAGTTGTCCAGATTCTCCAGGTGGGAGGATTCCCGAGTCTCGAGCTGGAGGTCCTGGGAGGCACAGACATTCTCAGGTGACACCTGCAGCTGTGGGTGGATGGCTTGGGGAACCAGGGGCCTCCTCTGCCTCCAGTAGCTGTGGGACTTGTCAGCATCACCCTCTTTAACGCATCACACCTAGTTTATTTCAATGTTTCATCTGCTATTACCTGTTCCTACCTTCCTGCTTCTCAGCTGTTCCCCTTCTCAAGACTAGGGGGGTGGATGGATGCAAAGATGGCCCCAGGGCATGTAGCATTCTGCCTCCTCCTTCCAGGTCTTCTTCCCTTGCCTTCCTGCCCAGCCTTCATCTTGAAAATGCCCTGAGCTCTTTTCCTGTGCCTTCCTCAGCCACCTGCCTGCAGAGGGGCTGAGGATGAGGAAGAGATGGTCCCTTCCTCGCCTGCCCTATGCTCACTCTGTGCGTCCACCCACCAACCCTCCAGGGACCCTTCTTTTTCTCTCAAGGTGTGTTAGGGGAAGAGGCACATATTTTAAGGTACCCTCTGGGCAGCCTCTTTGTGTCCTGGTGTTTATCAATTTGCAGCCACACGCAGTCTGGAGTGTCAGCATCCCAAAGGGGTGTTAACACAGTCATCCATTGATTTAATCAAAAGCAGCAGCTGGGGTCCGGGGTGCGGTCAAGTTATGAAATGAAGACACAATGCAACACACAGGATGTGCCTTTCATGGGAACTGTTGGTCTGACCGCTTTAGGTTCGAGATGTGAGTGAAATTGAATGTTCATCCTCAGATGTGTGTCATGCCCCACTGTGAAACTCACTGCGTTTCAGTAGCACGTGGAGGGCATTATCATTGCTATTATTAATAACCATTTATTAACTGCTCACAGGGTGCAGCCGAAGAGCTTACTCAGCACAGAGCCCTCCCATACAGAAACCAGGTGTGCACAGGGTCGATTTCGGCTTGTGTTTTTTATTGCTGCTCTTGTTAAGCTTAATAGTCTTTTGTTTGTACAAATGTTATTTTGTGCAGCAAGCAAAAGCAGCTAGTGCCCTTAACACTGCGGTTTGGCACATTTGTTTTTCACGGTGAGAAATGCAAATAATGCAGAGCGTTCCAGGCCCAGCCTCTGTGCTTTTAACTGCGCACATCCTCCTCAGCACACCGGACGCCCTCTACGCGTTTATTCAGGTTTGTGTTCAGAAAAGTACACAGAGGTTCACATTTTACATACCATTCAGCGTTTTGCTTTTCTCACTTAAAATGCCTTTGCAAATCTTTGTCAGCAGGGGCAGGGCCGGCAGACCCATCAGGGACGCCCTTGGTATGGAGGAGCCGCAAGTGCTCAGACTCTCTTCCATGTCAGCAGTGCCATGGGGCATGCCATTGTTCAGTGTCCTCGACTGGCATCTGCAGAGTCTCTTGGGATTAATTTCTTAAGGTGGAATTCTGTGTACTCAAATTTTGCTAATTATTACCAAACTGCTACCCAAAAAAGTGGCAGCAATCAGCCCTCCCAGAAATGGCACAGGGAAGTCTCTGCTTTGGTTCAACATCCCGTTGCTGAGCTTCCAGCTCTCTGGCCCCCTCTCTAGAGAGCTAACACTAAAGCTGTTTCTTGAGTGTCCTTCTAGACCTTGGTATGTACGTCACATACATAGGCATGCTTAGTGTGTCTCTCCTAATTCTCCTCAATGGTTGTGACAGTTTCTCCAAACTGGGGCCCAGCAGGGGTGGAATCACCTGTGAGGTATGGAGCTTGGAGCCACGGCTGCCTGGAGCTCAGGAAACCAGAGACCGGTCCCCTCCAACCCACCCGGTGGGACCCCTGCCTTCCTGCTGGGACACAGCAGCAGGAGCAGTGAGCAAATTGAAAAGAAAAGACTTTTCCTTTGTGCAGCCGTTGGAAGAGGAAAACAAATACAAAATGTAGGTGTGTTTCGGGGTTGGTAGGGGGATAAAAGAAATGCGCAGATGTTCCAGCTCGTGAAACGAGAATTACAAACACAGTCATGACTTAGTGACAGGAATATATTCAGAGAAACACGTCGTTAGGTGATTTTGTTGTTTCAGAAGCATTGTAGCATGTTCTTTCACACACCTAGATGGTGCAGCTGGCTACACACTTAGGCTATATGGGAGAGCCTGTTGCTCCAGGCTCCAGGCTCATGCTGCACGCGGCTGTGCTGAATGCTGGCCGCAGTTCTAACACAATGGTGAGTATTCGCGTATCTGAACATAGAAAAGGTGTAAAAATACCGTATAAAGACAAAACGTGAGGGCTTCCAGCTTCATCCCTGTCCTTGCAAAGGACATGATCTCATTCTTTTTTATGGCTGCATAATATTCCATGATAGATATGTGCCACATTTCCTTTATCCACCATTGATGAGCATTTGGGTTGGTTCCAAGTCTTTGCTATTGTAAATAGTCCTGCAATAAACATATGTGTGCACATGTAGACATATGTAACAAACCAGCATGCTTTCCACACGTATACCATAACTTAAAAGAAGAGAAAAAAAGGTTCACCTGTATAGGGCACTTACTATGAATGGAGTTTGCAGGACTGGAAGCTGCTCTGGGTGAGTCAGGGAGTGAGTGGTGAGTGAATGTGAAGGCCTAGGATATTACTGTGCACTGCTGTAGACTTTATAGACATGAAATTTATTAAAAATGTTTCTCTCAGCTGGGTGCAGTGGCTCAGGCCTGTAATCCCAGCATGTTAGGAGGCCGAGGTGGGTGGATTATGAGGTCAGGAGTTTGAGACCAGCCTAGCCAACATGGTGAAACTCCCTCTCTACTAAAAATCCAAAAAATTAGCTGGGCATGGTGGCAGGCACCTGTATTCCCAGCTACTTGGGAGGCTGAGGCAGGAGAATCGCTTGAACCCAGGAAGTGAAGGTTGCAGTGAGCTGAGATTGCGCCATTGCACTCCAGCCAGGGCGACAATGTGAGACTCTGTCTCAAAAAAAAAAAGTTTCTCTCTTCAATAATAAACTAACCTTAACTAACTGTAACTTTTTAACTTTATAAACTTTTAAATTCTTTTTAATTTGACTCTTTTGGAAAAACACTTAGCTACACTTAGCTTAAAACACAAACACATTGTATTGCTCTCCACACGTATACCATAACTTAAAAGTACAAAAGCACTTGCTTTCTTTATATCCTTATTCTACAAGCTTTTAAGTTTTTTATGTTTTTTTACTTTTTAAAATTTTGTTAAAAACTAAGACACAAACACAGGCTAACCTACACTACAACCTATCAACTAGGCCAAACTTCATGAGCCTAGGCCTACACAGAGTCAGGATCGTCAGTACTGCTGTCTCCCACCTGCACCTCTTGTCCCACTGGGAGGTCTTCAGGGGCAATAACACGCAAGGGGATGTCACCTCCCATGACCACAGTGCCTCTAAATCCCTCCTGAAGGACCTGGCCAGGGCTGTTTTACAGTTACCTTTATTTTTTTAATTAAATAGGAGTACACCCTAAAATAATATCTAATAAGAGTATAGTAAATGCATAAACCAGTAATATCTCCATTTGTTATTATGGTCAGGTATGATGTGCTGTACATAACCGGTATGTGCTACACTTCTGTGCGACTGGCAGCGCAGCAGGTTCGTTTACACCAGCCTCCCCACAAACGTGAGAAACGGGCTGCGCTGTGTTCCCATGGTGTCACTAGGCAGTAAGAGCTTTTCCGCTCTGTTGTAATCTATGGAGCCACCATCATATACTTGGTGCCTTGCTGACCACAGTGCCGTTATTTGGTGCATGGCTATACTTAGTCTTCACAAGTTGCTGCTGACGTTTCTCTCCCTTACACAAACATATGTGTGCACGTGCATAAGCACGTGCACACATATATCTGGGGGGCCTTTCTTGTGCTTCCTTGAGTACCATGGTGAAAAAGCTTTAATCTAGAGACCCTGGATCGAGGCATGGGAAAATAGAAAGAGACGTGTTTACAGAAATGCCCGCATTGCTGTACTGAAGAAGCATGTTCGTCTCCTCCAGTGAATTTTAGAACTTTTAGTCTCTGGCAACTGCATTTCTGGAGCTACTTTTACTGAATTTTAGAACTGCAGTCTCTGGCAACTGCAGTTCTAGAGTGTTTAGAACTGTGTTTCTGGAGCTCTCCCTGCTTGTTGGAGCTGCTTCTGTGCAAGGCCATGCAGTTGTGGAGAAGAGATCCTCAATCGCTTTAGCAGCATGTGATGCCAGGGAAACCCCCTTTTCCTTTACCACATCAGGACCCAAGTGAACTGATAGAAACCTGGAGAAGAGAACAGCCTGCCTTTGAGGTGTGGTAGGCAGAATAATGGCCCTCCAAAGAGGTCCGCCTCCTAATCCCCTGGACCTTTGGATTCTAGGTTATGTGATGCAGGAGCATCAGATGAAATGAAAGCTGCTAATCAGTGGACTTTAAAATAGGAAGATTCCCCTGGATTATTTGGGTAGCCCAATGTAATCACAGGGTCCTTTGAAGTGGGAGAGGAAGGTGGAAGAGGAGAGTCAGGGGAGCCTGAGCACAGAGGCATGGTCAGAGAGACAGAAGGCTGCTGGCTTAAGAGAACCAAAGAATATGGGCGGGGCATAGTGGCTCACACCTGTAATACCAGCACGTTGGGAGGTTGAGGTGGGCAGATCACAGTGGGTAGATCATGAGGTCAGGACATTGAGACCATCCTGGCTAACACAGTGAAACCCTGTCTCTACTAAAACTACAATAAATTAGCTGGACGAGGTGGCACGTGCCTGTAATCCCAGCTATTTGGGAGGCTGAGGCAGGAGAATCACTTGAACCAGGGAGGCAGAGGTTGCAGTGAGCTGAGATTGCGCCACTGCACTCCAGCCTGGGTGACAGAGCAAGATTCTGTCTCAAAAAAAAAAAGAAAAAACAAAAAAAATGTGTGGGTGGCCTCTAGAAGCTGGAAATGCAACAGAGCAAAAGCCCCCTGCCGATGCCTCCAGGAGGAGCCAGCCCCGCCAACACCTTGAGTTTAGCTGACTGAGACCTGCTTTGGAACTCCTAACCTACAAAATCCCAAGATGATAAACTAGTGTTGTTTTAAGCTGCTAAGAGTGTGATGACTTGTTACAACAGCAACAGGAAACGAACACAACAGGTGGCCTGAAAGAGTCTCTTTCCACTCCAATCAAGCTTTTTTATTTTCCACCAGCCAGGGGAATCTTGGCTCCAGGAAGAAGAGGAGATCTCAATAGATGGTGGTCTGGAGCTCACACAGGGCAGCTGCGTCCATCTGGGCAGAGAGGACCCTTTCTGGAGTGGCTTTCTGTTGGCTGTGCCTTCCAGGATGGTCATGGGGCAGACGGGAAAGAAGGGAGAGCTTTAGGTCCAGGGCAGCGGGTTCCTTTGCTCACAGAAGCTGGCGCTGAGGGTGGGACATCTAGGCGCCAAGGGCAATCTGTTCAATGAGCTGCCCAGCAAGCAGCAGCAGCGCCCAGGAGACCACAGAGGCACCAGGGGTGAGGGCCCGCCCGGGCAGCATGGCTGCACACAGCGGCTCAGCACCAGCAGAGTACAGCCAGGGGAGAGGGGTCTCCCATGGAGGAACTGGGCACCTTGTGTGCCTCCGTAGTAGATGTCACACAATAGGGACCCTGGGAACATCCTAGGGAATGAGACAGACTCAGCTCCACGTGGCCAGTCTCTGCATTCGGAAGGGTGAGCTCTGGGAGAACATGCTTTGAAGGATGCAGCAATGTCACGTGGACTGAGTTTGTGAACTTTCAGGGGTGAAGGATTGGAAAGCTGCATTTCTTTGGCTATTTTATAAATATGCCCAATAGTAGAGTTCCCATGGCTAAAGAGCAGTGATGTATTTACCTTTCAGTAAACTCTGCAGACCCTTGTGCAGAAAGCATTGCTGCGTCCTCATCTCTTCTCTGAGTGTCCCCTTCGCAGATGTCGGCCGTCCTCTGAGTTCTCTCAAAGGGAGGCTGTTGCCTCTCTGGTCACTGAGGTGTGGCCCTCCGTGCCCCTGTCCCCGCTGTCTTGTCCATCCAATCGCCTTCATCCTCCACCAGACCCATAGCCCGTCTAAGCCCATGTCCCATTGCTCTTACCTCTGACCTACAGGACCATACCCTCATTCCCTGAGGCTCCGGCCCCTGGTGAAGGTGCTCCTTTCATTTTCCTTCCTGTCACCATTTTTAGGTGATTGGTCTCCTTGAGGATAATCTGCTGAAAGCTTGGTCTCTGTTGTGTGACCTCACAGCTCTAACCACCTTTCCCAATGCACTGTGGCCTTCTTCTCCCGTGGCTGGACCCCCCAGCCTGTCTCCCACCAGCCTCTGCCTCCCTCTCCCACAGCTGACTTTGAGCCTGTCTCCCCACGGCCTTGGCCTCTGCCTCCTTCTCCCGTGTCTGGACCTCAGCCTGTCTCTCCATAGCCTCTGCCTCCTTCTTCCAAGGCTGGACCCTCATCCTATCTCCCCCCAGCCTCTGCCTCCTTCTCCTGAGGCTGGACCTCAGCCTATCTCCTCCCAGCCTCTGCCTCCCTCTCTGACTGCCTCCACCTGCCCAGCGTCCTGGGTGAGCCCCTACTGTGTCCCCCACGGAAGCTTCCCATTCATTCTTTTTACAACATTTTTGCTCCCTAGCTTTCCCCCCATCCTTAGTCCTTTCCTACCCAGCTAAGATCCAGTGGCTTATCGTATCATTCCTTCTTTGAAGCAGCCTCAGTTCCCTTGCCCTCTTCCCTCTCTTTTATAATTCACTTGGAAACGTCCCAGCTGTGATTAAACCCATTCATCTACCCTGAATGTCTGAGCATCACAGGAGACAGTTACACAGCTGGCTGAGGTTCACTTACGATTCACGACTGCCAACCTCAGAAGGGTCTCAGCGTGGCCTGGAAACCCGGCCGAGTGGTCTCTGCAACTTTGCTGATCCCGCCCCGTCCCATGTCTCCCAGGGCCTTTTCAGGGAACTGAGACAGCAGGGAGTCTCCCTTCCTGGTGAAACCTCTTAAACCCGGGGAACCCTTGGCACTACCCAGGAATGGGAGTCACCTGACGCTCAGGCCCTCCCCAGCCTGCTCTGACTTACTTGGCCTAGAGCGGGGCTCAGGCAGAAGTCCACGTTACTGTTTGTTTCTCCCATTTATTGAGGTAGAAGAGTAGATCTGTTTCCTGCAGCTGCTTTTACAAATGACCACAGACATGCTTGCTTAAAACAACAAAAATTTATTCTCTCGAACTCCTGAACTCAAGTGATCTGCCTTGGCCTCCCAAAGTGCTGGGATTACAGGTGTGAGCCATCGGCGCCCAGCCTTAGACATTTATCCCAATAGTTCTGGAAACCAGAAGTCTGAATTCAGGGGGCTGTGCTCACTCTGAAGGCCCCAGGGAAGGATCCTTTCTGCCTCTTCCAGCTCTGGGTACTCCAGGGACTCCTTGGCTCGTGGCCACCTCCCTCGAAGCTCTGCCTCCGTCTTCACGTGGTCTTCTCTGTGTCATCATGTGGCTGTTCCTCTCTCCTATAAGGACGCTCTCATTCTAGTTTTCCACCCCGTGTGGATAATCCAGGATAAACTCCTTTCCAGAGCCTCACCGTAATCAAGTCTTCTGCTGTATCAGGTAGGGTTGACTCTCGTCCTAAATGATCCTGGGAACTAGGTTGTGGACCTATGTTTTAGGGGACCCCCATTCAGCTCACTACAAACAGATAGAAGGGAAATGAACAGATTCTAAGTACATAGCTCAGTGAATTGTCACAAATGAAACACATCCAGGCAGACAGGATCAGAGGAAGGAACAGCACCTCTCCCACATCCTGCAAGCCCCTCATAGCTCCTACCTGTCATTTATCCCCATTCCAACGGGACCCGCCTCCCACCTCTGAACAGCATGGTTTGAAATCACAGGTACACCGAGCCACACTGTTTGTGCTTTTGTGTCTGCTTTTTTTGCTCACCATTAGATGTGAGATGAATCCCTTTTGTTGTGTCTAATTGAGGCTTGTTCATTTTCATCGTTGTAGTATAGCTCTGACTGTGCAAACACACCACAATTAGGAATCCATTCTGCTGTAGGCAGGCATTGGGTTGTTTCTAGTTTTTGACAACTGCAAATCCCGCTGTTGTGGTGATGTGTGGATGTATGTCTTTAGGGGCACACACATACTCATTGCTGTGGTGTGAATGCCTAGGAGTAGGGTCGCTGGGCCATAGGGAGATGCGTTCTTAGCATCAGTAGATGCCGCAAACCTTGTTCTTAATGGATGCGTGAATGCTTTCTCAACACAGACGAGAGCTCATGCTGCACTCCCTTCCATGCTGGGTGCCGCCACTGTCACGTCAGTGGTTCTCATGCGTGCAGGGTGTGGCATTGCCCTTCGGGAGATATCCATCATTTTTAATCTGTTTACTGGCCACGTGGCTGTCCTCTTCTGCATAGTACCTGTTCAAGTCATTTGCCCATTTCTTTGAATTGTCTGGATTTATTGGATTTTTCTTGTTGATTTGCACAAGTCTTTTGCCAAATGCATGTCTTGTGAATGTCTTCTCTGTGGGTTGACTTCTGCCTCTCAGTGGTGTCTTTTGATGAATAATAGTTCTTATTTTAATGTGGTTCAGTGTATGCATTTTTTTTTCTTTTGTGGTTTTTCTTCTCCCATATTTTCTGAAAGTTCTATTATCTTTCCTTTTATGGTTAGACTTACAATCTATCTGGAACTGGATTTGTAAATGTGTGAGGTCGGGATGGGGGATGTGTGTGGATGGCCCCTAATATTTGGATGCACAGATGGGCTTTCCTGCTGCCTTTTCTCTGTCTCTTGTTGTCTTCGTTTTGAGGACTCTCCTTTTCCTGAGTGTCCCAGGGCTAATTTTGTGTGGGTGGCGGTGGGAGAGCATGCGGAGGAAGAGGGGCAGCTGGCTCCTGTGTCTTTATTCCCAGCTCCTTCCTGCCCAGCGAACTCTGGTCCTGGGGGCAGCAGACCGGCTCCCTCCCTTCCCTTACTTCTCTTCCAGGAACCCCATCCTGGTCTCCATCCCCAAAGGCCTGCTTGACTCCAGCCACACTCTCCCACCATCCTCATCCTCTACCCCCAGCCCTTTGGCTCTCCAGGGCATATGCTTCATGGCTTGCACCTCCTTCCTATTGGTCCTCCTTTACCTCTGGCCTGTGTCTCCTGTGCCTGGCAGTGAGCTCACCTTCCTGGCTCACTGTGGGTGCCTGCCCTTCCAGCCCTGCCAATGCTGGAGCACCATGAGTTTCCTCTGCCCTCCAGGGTGCCACGTGGTGCAGCCCATCATAGCATTTTGCTTGCCTGGAGGTCTGTGAGCTTTCTCAGGGCAAGGAGGGGGCGTTTTTTCCCATGGCCTCACTGTATTCATTGAACTGTGTGAAATTGATTACTCTCCAGCATTGCCCAAGTCCAGTGTTGAGAGAAAAGTGGGTGAATTCCATCCCTGAGTACAAGGGAAACTCTTTGGAGAAGTGTTTGTAAGCTACTCTGTCTGGTATTTTCATTGGTATTTGGTCCAATGCATGCCATAAATTCCTGTGTCCTGTGTCGCCTGCCACTTTACTGAGAGGAAAGCAATCCCCCGCAAAGTCCCCCACACCGGGCACACCAGAAGTGTCATTCCCAATGTGAGTAATGAGTGCTTCCCACCCACTGGTGAAATACTGCCCTCAAGATGAAGGGGGAGCCAGGTGTCTGTGGCTAAAGAGACCACTCCCTGCCCACAGTGTCGCTTCCATGGCTTTGGAGGAAACCATGGGACCATGGCTTGCTCCTAGGCTGGGGAAGGTGCTGGGGGCTTGGGTCCTTTGGACTCCTTGGTCTCGGACAATGGGGGGGTCCTGACTCCATTCAACACCTGTCCTGAGGAGACAGCGCCCTGTCTCCTCTTGTTCCTCTCCAGGTGCCACGTTGTGGCCATGCTGAGGGTGTGCCAGCTCTGTTGTGGCCGTGCTAAGGGTGCGCCAGCTCTGTTGTGGCTGTGCTGAGGGTGCGCCAGCTCTGTTGCTGTGGAGTGACCATTCAGGTCCTGCAGAGGTGAGAGGGGCTGCCCTGCCCAGAGACTCCATGAGACCTTTTGTCCTCAGGAACTCCCTGGAACGTAATGGCTCAGGCCGGAAAGTCTTCCCTGAGAGGAGCCGATGTGATTGCCTGCTGGTATATGAGCATGGTGCATCAGTGTGATCGCTGGGCCTGGGCGTCCCTGCTGAGAGACCTCCCTGCTGTTGACGCAGTGACACCCCGACATTGGTCCTGTAAAACAAAGCCCAGGCAGAACAGCAGCGAGGACAGCAGCAGCAGCAAGGAGCTTCCTTTGCCTCTTTGTCAAATGTGCCCTCCGAGTCTGTCTCCTCTCCTCCCTCCCACCTATTGCTGATGTTATTTCAGGGTTCTAGCCATGAAGGGAGAATAATTTGTAAACAACCGAATCGCATGTCTACAGAATCATGCTTTCACTGTATGATCATGGCTTTTTGAGTGATGTTAAGTGGTCAGGATTATTTTGAGACCGAAATGAAGGTTAAGGCGGGGCAGAGTGGCTCATGCCTGTAATCCCAGCATTTTGGGAAGCTGAGGTGGGCAGATCATAAGGTCAGGAGTTTGAGACCAGCCTGACCAATATGGTGAAACCCCATCTCTACTAAAAATATAAAAATTAGCTGGGGGTGGTGGCAGGTGCCTGTAACCCCAATTACTCAGGAGGCTGAGGAGGCAGGAGAATCACTTGAATTTGGGAGGCGGAGGTTGCAGTGAGCTGAGATCACACCACTGCACTCTAGCCTGGGCTACAGAGAAAGACTCCATCTAAAACAAAAAAAAAAAAAAAAGAAAAAATAATTCAATGAAGCTTAGTATTAAATAGCTTGCAAATGTCTTTTTAACCTATGAAGTGGTGGTCTACTTTTACTAGTGGGAGAGCTTCACCAGTTTAATGATTTTGAAGCTACGTAGACAGGCACTATGCCATACACAATTGCGTAATATGTAAGAAACATATCCATTTTCCTAGCACTTTATAAGGCAAGTGTGTGCAGGTACCAGATTAATTATGTCAGACTGGCTAATTCTACTTGACAGTTTTTCTTAAAGTTTTAACATATACCTTCACTTCTCAACTCTTAGAGCCTTTTATGCAGTAATGACTAATCAATTAAATGATGCCCCAAATATTAATATAAATGCTAGGCAAGATACAAGAATTCCCCAGCAGGTCCATTTCACTGCCTGTGGTTTAGAAAATCAACTTTGCCATGGCAGCGCCACTGTGATATACTCAGGTTTGGGTGAATTGAGTCCTGCCTCGCCTTCCTGTGGTGGGTGTAGGGAGTGTGTGGTGTTGAGGTCAAAGGACTGGGCAGGTCCATGTAGCTGCTCAGGTGAGGCTGGAGCGTCTAACGTAGGGGCCTTGGGGTCACATCCATGCTTCTATCCATGGGTGGGGGACAGTACTGTGGTTTCTCACAAGGACGAGCCCATCTGGAGATAAAAGTGAGGCAATGAACGTGGAATTTGCTCGTGCACTGCTGTTCTGGATTCGGGTCTGGTTTGCTGGCCCCTCTGGGCGGCAGCCCCCACCCACCTGTTTCCAGCTCGGCAGTGCTGAGCAGGGTGTCTCTGGGTAAACCCAGTCTGTGCCTGCGGAAGCCAGAGGGAGTCTGGAGTGCCCGGCACCAACCGTGTAAGCGGCTTTCAGAGTCCTCGGAAGACCCTCTCTGGGGACCACACGGCCATGCGTCTGCTAGCACAAGGGCGTTTATGAACTGCTTGATAAAAAGGTCGGAGCGATTTAAGCTAAAATGAAAGCTCCTGCTGTGGCTGAAGACCCTTCTGAGGGGAAGATAAGGCCGCTGTGAAATTAGAATGTCAGTCAGCGGGAAAATGGGATTCAGAAGGGTTTAAAGCTGAAAAGCACATTAGAGACTTCGCACCAGAAGCCCTCATTTTCCAGCTCAGAAGACTGGAGCCTGGTGGGATCAAACCAGCCCTGAGGGCAGGGCTGCGGCTGGACTCACCTGCCTGGGTCCTGGCCCTTGGTTCTTCCCATGGCATTGGTCTGTCCAGGACCCAGAGGCTGGTTAGAGGTTCAACTTTCTGTTCTGAGTCAGCCTTGAACCTGTCCCCTGGGAAAGGAGCAAACAGACTCCCCCAGTCAGGACAGGATCCAGCCTCCTGAAGCCGAGGTGGGGAACCCCTGCCCAACAACATGCTTCTGAGGTTCAGATGGGGCAGCGGGAGATTTGGAGGAACATGAGGAAGAAGCGGCAGCAGCTAAACCGCAGCAGGTAGCAGACGCCTGTCCACCCCGGAGCCGCTGCAGCTGGGAGCCACGAAGCCACAGGGAACAGCACCTCATGCCCTCGGCCCCACCTGGGGAATCGAACCAGCTTCCCCGCCAGCCTGACCCTTGGCTGGAGCCCTGCCTCCTGCAGCCCCCCAGGCACCAGGCCTCTGGGTGATATTGTGTCCCCCACAAAGACCTGTCGAAGACCTAACCTGGTACCTGTGGATGTGGCCTTATTTGGAAATGGGGTCTTGGCAGATGTCGTGAAGTTAAGATGAGGTTATACTAGTTAAGGGTGGGCCCTAAGCCTTAGAAGAGGAGAAGAGACCAGAGGCAGCGCAGATGGGTGGAGGGAGATGATGGGAACACACACAGGGAGAAGGCCATGGACGGCAGAGGTGGAGATCTGAGGGATGCATCCACAGCCACGGGGCTCCAGGGCTCCCAGCACCCCCAGGAGTGGGGAGACAGGCCTGGAGCAGATCCCGGATCCTCCACAGAGCCTCCAGCCCTAGTGCGGCCCACCTGGATTTTGGACGTGAGCCCTCCATAATTGCGGGGAATACATTTCTGTTTTATGCTTCCCGGCTTGGGGTAGTTTGTACAGCAGCAGAGGAGATGAATGTTCTGCAGTCCACTCTGAAAATTGTTCCTGTGTCACTGAGGATGTGACCGTGGCAAGCACCTGACCTGTCCTTATCCCTCCCTCGCCTCATTCCCACTGGCGCCCAAATCTATCCTCCTCACCCTGCACTGTGGCCTTGCTGAAACACACCTCCCATCATGGCCCCTGCCCTCTGTGATGCTTGGAGGCCGGGGTGGCAGCCCAGTCACAATCGCCCAGCGTGGCCACGTGCCCTCTGTGGGCCTGCCACATTCCCTGGGCCTCCCCAGGCCCTCACATCGCCGTGCCCACCCTTTGTTCTACAGCGGCCACTGGGGTCAGGTCTCAGCATCCCCCAGCCTCTGTTTCTATATCAGGAGGCCACTTGTTGCCTATCTTGCTGGCAAATGTCTGGCCGAGTTTTCACATTTGAGCAGGCTCCCTTCCTGCTCTGTGAAGCAGTCCCTGGCCTCATTCTGACCCTGGAGGGACAGGGTCCTCTTGTCTCCATCCTCTTTCCCTGGACATAGATGTGTGAGCCGCTGTGCAAGCTTACTAACCCTCACTGGCCTGGATGGTCTGTGGGTCCCCAGGGAATGCTTGTGTCTGAATGTCCGCTCAGCCTTGCTGTTTAATTATCTGCCCGGAGAGCTGGCAATGAGATGCAGACCGCACGAGCATCAGCGACACCATAGAATGCTATGTTGTTGATGAATTTCATAAAAACAAATCAGCAACCTTTATGTTAAGCTGCTTTTTTGAAGGCATGCTGGTTACCATTTGAAGGAAAATAAATTGCTGAGATGTACTTGTGCTTACATGAGAAACCACTGCAAAAAAAAAAAAATTATAAAAATGCTGAATTGCCCTACCCCCAGCTGGAAATCACATCAAAATGATATTCAACTTAATTTTAGCAATATTTCTATTAGAATTAGAACAATTAGGTGAATACTATTAAAATATACCTTCATATTAATACATATGCTACATTATTTTGTTACCAGTGATACAGTTAATGCTCTGGGTAGAAAAACCAACCAGCACATATTTTGAGATGGTTTATCTAGGTTGTGAGGTGAAACATGGTAGATTTAGCAAAGCAAGCAGAATGTATTTTCCCAGACATTCGAGGGGGTTATTTGCATCTCATCTCCATATTTTCTGGTACTTACTTTTCTACAGTGGGAGCAAAGTTAGCATTGAAAGCTGGGAGCCTATCTTCTGATGCCTTAGGAGAAGCTCATGATTTGGTTCATTCGTTTATTTGTTTTTTCAACAATCATAATACACACAAATGGGAGGTGCTGTGACCTGGTTCTGCTCCACGAAACTACTTGGCACATTTGGGAGGAAAGATGCCTTCAGAAATATCCCTCCAACTGCTCTGTGGCCACTGTACGAGCGGCTTGATGTCACTCCAAGTCAGTGTGGGCAGGCCAGCACTGGGGCCCGGGTGGGGAAACTGCACCTTGTACTGGGTGCTGGAGGATGCCGAGGCTGGAGCTGCTGCAGCAGAGAGAGCTGGCACTGAGTGTGCCAGCCCCGGCAGGTGGCCAGGTGGGGGCAGGCAGGTCGGTGGGTCTCTTTGAGATGCCACGTTTGCAGGCTTGAGAAGTTGAACTTGAAATTCATCCTTGGAAAATCATCTTGCAAGAAGGTACTAGAGAAATATTACCCTGCCCTGAGGATGGGAGAGGGATGGAGGGGGGCCCTGAGGAATGAGGAGAGGGAAGCTGGAGGATGGATTTTGCAGAAAACTTCAACTCATGCAGTTGTATAAAATCCGGTGGAAATGGAGGGGAAGCAGAGACGTTCCTTCTTACAATTGTTTTTTCAAAAACCTCTTTTACATTGTTTATGTCATTTCAGAGATGTACGAACACATACCTGCTCCAGCACTATTGACCATGGAGTGGGTAGAGTGAATGGCACAGAGAGAAAACATGACTCTGAGATGTTTGGACTGGGACCCAAGGGCAATGGTAGTGTTACTGACAGGCTGGGGACACTGGTGGGAGAAAGGATGAGGTGGGTGTGAATCTGGACACCGGCCACACTCAAGCCCTGCTCTTCATGAGTTCAACTGGGGCAAATGCAGCAGACACAGTGGTAGAGTAAAGGAAGCTTGCAGAGGCTTCATGTAGGGATTTGGTGGTAGAAGATCAGAAGTTTTATTTATCTAAACCAAAGGCTATAGAAAGAAGCAGTTTAATTTCACAGTTGGGAAACTGAAATTATTGTTAAGTTTTGGGTTCAATTAGATTGGAAAGTTTACTACGCAGGGCACCTTTCCCTTTCTTCCTCCGTCTCTCCCTCCCTCCATCCCTCCCTCCTTCCTTCCCTCCCATCACCCTTCCATCCATCCATCCATCCATCCATCCATCCATCCATCCACTCATCCACTTTCGTACTTACTGGAAAATGAGCCTATACATTTAGAGTGTTTGCATGCATCTCCTGTATTTTCTGAAGTGAAAGAAAAAATAAAGACTCAGGGTAAACAGCTTGTTGCCTGACAGAACTGACAGCTTCTCTTCAGAAGGCAGAAGGGCAAAGTAACAGAGGTTCATGGGTGGTGTTTTCTTTCTGTGTGCAGCCAGCCTTCTTTATTCTTCATCTCTAGGGGCTTCACATAGCTGGGGCACGCCATCCTTCAGAAGTGTCCTCTTGGCTATAGCTGATCTATTTAACATGCATGCCAAGCACTGATAGGGCTACAAAGAGCCATGGTCCCATTTGTGGATTTGCAGATTGACTAACTGGTCAAAAAAGAAGGCATGAGAAATATTCCAGGACGCCTGCAAGGCCAGCCAACCCCACTGATCTACTCCTGTGTACCCACAGATTCACCATCATGACCTGTGCCTTGCGCCAGTTCCGGAGCATGGGATTTGAGACTTCTGCCCAGTACAGGTTGTCCTCTTGAGTTCTGTTATGTTTCCGTATTTCATAGAGAGTGATGAATATGCTGGAGGTGTGGGCTCTATGGAGGGTGCTGGGCCTTTTCCAGTTGCCACATCTGTTGTCCCTAAGAACCAGTGTCCTCTGCAGCTTGACAAAACCTCTCTTCCCTGGTCCTCCAAGACTTAGCCCGTGACTTTTCCTAAAATCTGGACCTTGAAGCATCCGTCTTCCATAGAGCTCTATCTTGCCACCTCCCAAAACCACATCTGCTGTCGCCTCTCCAACAGGCTGCTGGGTTTCCTCCCGGAGGTCCCCTCAAGACCTTGGCTCAGCAGAGTGGAGTTGCCTTTCTCCTCTGTTCTCTGCTGCTTCTCCCCTTTTTCTGGTGGAAAGTCCTCTGTCTGCTGCCTCACTCCTTGGGTACCAGGTCAGCCATGATGGCTTGTTAATTTTTCCCTTGTCACGTCTTTCTTATTTGGGATTTCGTGATATTCCTAGGCTCCAGTGCTGGGTCAGGGCTCCCTGATGCCACTCCTGGGACCGTGTGCCTGCTTATCACTGCTGGTTTCCCTTTGTCCTGCAGATAACTGACAGGTAGTGGAGGCAATGGCGAATGGGCACAGCCTGCTCACAGCTCAGAATGACTGCCGTTTCCAGCCTTCCAAGACCTGAGGATGCTCACTCACCATCACATGGGCACTTCCCACACTGCTGGCACTTTGGAAATGATTTGTAGCTAGCAACTCGCTGAATCCTCAAAATAACTTAACAAAGAAAATTATCCCCATTTTACAGATGGGAAACTGAGGCCCACAGAGGTAAAGTGACCGAGTCACCCAGCTTGCAAGTGCTGCAGCCCAGGTTTGAAACTGGGCCATGTGTCACCCTTGGATAGCTGCTCATGCTCCACTCCTGTCCCTTCAGCCGAAACCCTCCAGTACCCTGTCACACAGCCATCTCTGCATCATGCTCCCTCCTTAATCTCCCTCTTTCACCCACCTGCCTTTCCCTAGTCATCCTGCCTTGCTTTATCTTACAAGTTTCCTTCTCCTAAGAAAATGTGTGGAACAGACTGTGAGCTTAGGAAGGCAGGCCACTTTGCATGTGCTTACTTACGACTTTCGTTTACATTCCTCCTCACTCCAATCATGCTGCTTCGTACATATGATAAAAGCTCAATACGTGTGGAATGCAGATTACCAACTTGTTTCATGCTGACCATGCAAAGGAGAGGTGAGGCACTATATGCAAAACCAAGTGAAAACTAAGGCAATTATGTAGATAATTCACAAAGAAAATAACACTTTTTGGGGCCTCAATTATGTGGATTTATCCAGTGGGAGTTTTTGAAAAAGCAATTACCCAGACAACCGCCCAAGTGTTCCCTTTCATGTTGAGTGGGTCACAGTGAGCTTGAGTCGGGAGCCTTGTGTTCCAGGCTTGACCCAGAAGCCCAGTCATTGTTGGATTCTGGGAAAACCAAGTGGCTTCCCCGTGTTCTAGTTTTTCTTTCTGTAACTGAGTGGGGCCAAGATCTTAGCAGAGCTGGTTCATATTGCATAATCAACCTCCTGCTTTTTATCTTGTCTCACTGGCTAATTCTCTTAATTCTACCTTTTGGCATTCATTTTATGCTGAGATTTCTCTAATTGGTTCTTTGTAACTTTTTCTTTCCGATGAGTTTGCAAACTGTGATGCCACCCCTGCTTTCTTGGGGGAACTGCCCACCTCCTGGAACCCAGAAGTGGAGCCTATAGGGCCCAAATCCACAAAGGATTGATGGTTGGGAGTGCTGACATCACCACAGATCCTGTGTCCCAATGCAGTGACTCTCCCCTGGCTGCTGGCTTCTGCCACCTGCAGACACCCAAAGCAACGTCCTAGGTGTGACTCCAGCATCCGTATTTCACTAAAAGAGCCCCCGATGACTGTGGTAGGGCCGAGAGCCACTGCAGGGCTCCCAAAGACACCTCTTTCATGAGCTCTGGACATCATGTCACCACTCAAAAAGGTTCTGATTTGAGAACATTTTGGATTTCAAATTTCAGCTTTTTGGATTAGGGATGCTCAACCTGTATTGACTTCAAGTGTTAAGGCCCCAAATAGAAGATCTACTTTTTGAATCAACCTTTAATTGGATTTCTTTTTAAAGCAGCAATTCACAAAACTGCCTCAGTCTATGAGAGACTGAAAAGCTAAAAGAAAACTGTAGAGCCTCAGGGCCTGGCAGCCTGGCGGGCACACACTGATGGTGCGCTACCCTAAATGTGACCCTGGCCTTGGAGATTCCATCAGAATAGATAGACCCATGGCCCCATGTCAATACGAGCACTCCACTGATTTATTCAGGGGAAAGTGGGATATACTCAAGCCTTGAAATGAGGCAGAAGCTTGCAAGGTTTGAGACTGTGTTCATACTTCCCCTGCCAGCCAGCCTTGTTGGAAGCATCAAAGCCTAGTGAGTCAGCATTTGGAGAGGGAAATCAGCCGGGCTAAATTTGGAGATTTTGACTCAGCCATCAGTGAAATTCAGCAGTTTCTCCTGAAGCTTTTGGTGACCTTTTGGTTTCATCCAAGCTCAAATACCAAAGGCACCGTGAAAGTAGATGGAATTGTAAACTCTTGTGTGAAGATTGTGTAGCTGGCATTCCAAGATCAGTTCATCCACCACAGAACTGAACGCATTTCTTTGCCTCTAGCTTTCGCTTTCCTGGGAAGGAGGAATGGGGTAGGGGGTGGGGTGAGAGGTGGAGGCAAATAAAGAGGAGGGGGCCAGGAGATGCCCCTCGCCATGCCTAGCACAGAATGCAAGAGGTACCATCTGGACCTCACCAGCGCTGGTGCCCAGCATCTGTCTCCCATCAGCTCTCCACGGAGCTCAGAAGGGCCCAAGTCAATGCGTTCTCCGACACATCCTCATGTATTTCCAACTGAGCCTTTAAGCGAGTGTTCAGTTGACACTAAGTGCTTTCTGCTTTCAGCACAATTATGTATTTCTGAATAAAACTCGAAGCATCCTTTGAATGTGAAAATGGGCTAGATCAAAACGTCAAAGTGCACCTCTGTCCTCAATGATCTTTTTTAATGCATCTGTGGTTTCTAACATTAAGAGAAAATGTGAATTTAGTTGTGTGCTTTTATGTGCCTACTCTGTGACCTGTTTATCCATGCTATGCTTATAACCAGAGAGAAACAAGAGAAGAGCAAAATATTAATACAGTATCCATATTGAAGTGTAATAAGCGTCAGGGAGTATGTGTTAAACCGTCAGGAGCTTTGTGGGAGTGGAGGACGTAGGTTGGGGCTGGGTTCTTCACTGGTCTGTGGACGGAAAGCCTCACTAATGATGCTACTCTCTTCTGGTGCTATTTCAGAATGTTTTAGCTTCAGTACTTTAGCGTTAAGATCATTTCCTCAAGCCTTTGTGGAATAAATCATTTATTCTACTTCTTATTGGTAAATATCTTTGCTTTTGTTGTTTTTTTAATTACAGAAGAAGTATATGCTCATCATAAAGAATTTAAATGATGTAGAAATTAGTAACTAAAATAATTTCTGCAGGCTTACCTCACTTATAATTTAACATTCATCTGTCCAGAATAAATATAAATATATTCATACACAAAATTTATTGTCTGTAATCTTAATCCATTTGTGCCTAGTGTTCCATTATTGGAATGCTAAGCTTGTGGGAGTTATTTATATCCTGCTGCTCAAGGTCATCGCCAAGTTCTGATTTTTCACGAAAAAAAATGTGCAGCCTCTGGCATAAATGGGTTAATGACATCTTGCAAAAGATATCATCCAGTATGTCTTTCTTTCCTCGCTTAACAGTATATATTTAACAACTTTTCATGAATGTCTATTTTTTTGGTAGAAAAAAATTAAGTTACAAAAAAAGATAAGTTAAAAATACATGGCTGGGTACAGTGGCTTATACCTGTAATCTTAGCATTTTGGGAGGCAGAGGTGAGTGGATCACTTGAGGTCAGGAGTTCAAGACCAGCCTAGCCAACATGGCGAATCCCCGTCTCTACTAAAAATACACAAGTTAGCTGGACGTGGCAGCAGGTGCCTGTAATCCTAGTTACTTGGGTGGCTGAGGCAGAGGAATCACCTGAACCTGGGAAGTGGAGGTTGCAGTGAGCCGAGATCGCATCATTGCACTCCAGCCTGGGTGACAGAGCGAGACTCTGTCTCAGGAAAAAAAAAAAAAGCCAACATTATGACATAGCTAATCATTGGGCAGCCACTAAAATTTAGTTATGAAGATTATATCATTACATTGGAAATATGGTGGACAGTGAATGAAATATGATATAAAAGTATTAATATAACATTATTAATAACCAAATATCCAGTTAGAGTTTTCAAACAAAATCTGTTCCTCTTCTTGGTTAAAGTGGCTTTATCTTGATAAAAAAGAAAATAAAAGAAAAAAGAAAAAAAAAAACCCTTCTGCTATTTTGACAGTTTCTCTTGTCTTCTCTAGAATGTGCCATCCAAGTGGATCTCGTTTCTCCTGAGGATCCAGGCGTGGTGGTGGGGGCTGTCTTCCCTATGCGGAGCTCCTAAGCTTGCTTGCCCACTGACCTCACTCAGCTGAGGCTTTAATGGGTTCCATCCTGGCATAATCCCACTTCTCTTTTTAAGTGCTTCAGACCTTCTTGGGTAAAACTAGTTTTAACTGCAAGTGCACTTTCTTTTTGAATAAACATGAATTAAGCAATATCAGGGAACAAAATGTTTGACAGTAAACAGGTTGAGTGTAAAGGATATGAACATTTATTTTGGATATTAAATTCCAAATACAAATAATTTTATTATTCTCCAAATGCAGAGAGTATCAAAGTTGTATCTTGTATCTTATCCTTCATAACATAGATGGTGTTGCTATTTGCTAAGTGTATTCTAAAATGAAATCTTAATTTCCACCTTCCCACCCTACTCGCTGCAACTCAAATTAGTAAGTTGAACCATCATCCTTATAGTTGCTTAGGCCAAAAATCTACATATTCTTATAGTAGTTAGCTTCTGCTGCAGTAACAAGTAGTCCAGACATCTCTGTAGCTTGCATCTGCAAATGTTTATTTCTCACTCCAGGGTCAGGAGCTGGCTGCAGCATCTAGGCTCTGCTCCCATTGGCTGGACTCCTTTGGGCTGCCCTTCTTGCCCAGGACCTAGACTGGCAGAGAAGTTACACTCTGGGGCATGCTTTCCTCATGGTGCAAGGTAGAAGTCAGGAAGGACAGCAGAAGAAAATGATGCCTTTTAAAGCCTCTGCTTGTATGTGGCACACTGTCCCTTATGTGCATCCCATTGCTTGGAACAAGTCATGTGGTCAAGTCCAAAGTGAATGGTGCAAGGACATGCATTCTCCCCTCAGGACAGCTGTGGTCGGGGTGGGGTGGAATCACTGGGAATAAGCGATTCGGTTTACCACAGCCCTTGCCGAGTTCATCAGTCCTGTTGCCTGTGCCCCCAGAACATACCCCAAACTTGCCCTCTTCTCTCCACCTCCACCATGGTGCTCCTGGAACAAGCCACCATCCTCTCTCTCTGGGAGAAACAGTTTTCTCTACTTGCACTTTCCCCCTGAGCTTTCATTCCGGACCAGGGTGGTCTGCAAACAACTCAACGATGTGCCCAGCAGGTAATAACCAACACTGGATTCTCATTACCCTTGGGATGAAATCCATTCCCTTGCCCTTGACTATAGAGCCTGATGGGATCTGGCTTCCGCCAGCTTTCTCATGGCACCTGGGGCAGCTCCCTGCCTGCCTCTGATGTCATCTTAGCAGCTTGCCTCTCCCACACTCTCCAGCCACACTGCCTTCTCACAGTTTCCCGGTAAGCTCATTCCTGCCCTACAGCCTTCAAATCTCCTGTCCCCTCTGCTGCAACAAACACTCCAGGTCTTCACAGGGCTGGCTCTTTTTCATAAAGCTCACTTCCACAGAGAGGCTTTCATTGGATATCAGTCAAAAGAGTCTCCACATTGCTCTTAGTACAGCTTTATATCTTCTCTTTTCATTTCCTGATCGCTCAATGTCTATTTCCTCTCTTCTCCCATAATGTCAGCTTCACTATGTTGACCCCTTGGCATCCCCAGTTCCTGGATGAGCTCCTGGGCAGCGCAGGGGCTTGGTGAGTATTGCTGGACCAATGTCAGTGTTTCCCGGCACAGTCCATGCACTGTGGTTTCTCCAATTGTTAATGCGCTTGTCCATTCAGCAAATACTCATTTGACCTCCTCTGGACTGAGTCCTACCTGAAATAAATATTCTATTACTAAGACGTTGCCTGTAGATTTTGGGACTATTTGATTTAAAAATGACTCTCTGGCCAGGCGCAGTGGCTCACACCTATAATCCTAGCACTTTGGAGGCCAAGGCAAGTGGATCACCTGAGGCCAGGATTTTGAGACCAGCCTGGCCAACATGGGGAAACCCTGTTTCTACTAAAAATACAAAACTTAGCTGGGTGTGGTGGTACATCCCTATAGTCCTGGCTACTTGAGAGGCCAAGGCAGGAGAATTGCTTGAACCTGGGAGGCGGAGGTTGCAGTGAGCCGAGTTGCACCAGCACTCCAGCCTGGGTGACTGAGCAAGACTTCATCCCAAAAATAAATAAATAAGTAATAAGTAAATAAGACTCTCAAACACAGTAACTGGGAAGTCATTACTGATGCAGATCATTTAAAACTAATCTGAATATAGTTTGAATGCAGTTTATGTATGCTGTTGTTCTTCCCTACCTAAGAGATGACCACGTTAGTGTGGGGATCTGCTTGGACTCTCACAGTTGGTATAAACATTTGAGCTACAGAAAATGCAGAAAGAAATCTTATCTGAACTTCCCTTGTCTGACCAAGCAGAGCCTTCCAAAAATACAGTTGCTGTTAACCCTTCTTCAAGAGCCCTTCAAATTCAGCTGCCATGGAGGTAGACTGCCTGTTCCCAATAGCATCAAAAAGCACAAAAAACCGTGCTCTCCCATGGGAGCCTGAAAAACCACCCTTTTGTTAAGTAGAGACATATAAACCTTCACTTCACATGATTATGTGAGTTACTATGGCTGAGCAACTCCCAGGAGCACATGTAAACAGTCCTTGCCTTTTCTCCTGTTGATCTGTCAGTTTTCAGTGATTTTGCAGACCCGCAAGCATGGGACCCAAGTGGTAGAGGTGAAGTTTTTTTCTCCTAACATTAGCGTACTTTTTGCCTAGTGATTCATGATAACTGTAGATTTTTAACAATATAGTAGAATCATTCCAAGCTAGACTTAACGTTTACAACTTTCACCAATGAATATGAATGATAACACATCTCAGGGAGACAATGTTTAACACCACCTGGTTTGAATACTGACTGGTCCACTTACTAGGGGTGTAACTGTGAGCAAGCAAATTAATCTCTCTGTGCCTCAGTTTTCTCGTGCATAAAATGGGCATAAATAGTACTTATCTTATGGTAACACTTTGAGGATCAAAAGCGTGAATACATGTAAAGCCCCTGGCATTGGGGTGGGTTTGTGATAGGGCTCAGGCAGATCTTATTCCCAGAGGTAGGGAGGGATTCTTGGCCACATCCCATGATGACGCTCTGTACACACCAGTTACCTTAAGTTACTTCATGGCCTGAGGAAACATTTCTGCATTAATGTTAGCATTGCAACATAAAGTGTTCTTTTTTTTCAGGACATTTATTTACACTTCTTCATGATGCTTTTAATTTGTATACATTTTTCCTTTTTTTTTTTTAGTTGACACATAATAATTGTACATGTTTGTGGAATACAGTATAATATTTTGTTATATGTATACAATGTCTAAAGAGCAAATCAGGGTAATTAACATATCCATACACTTAAGCATTTATTATTTCTTTGTGTAGGGAAGATTCAGGATCCTCTCTTCTAGCTTTTTGAAATATACACTAAGTTATCATTCACCACATTCATAACAAACAATACTACAGAATGTATTCCTCCCAGTGAGTCCTAACTTTCTATTTGTTAACTGATGTATTAGTCTGTTCTCATGCTGCTAATAAAGATATACTCGAGACTGTGTAATTTATAAAGGAAAGAGTTTTAATGGACTCGCAGTTCCACATGGCTAGGGAGGACTCACAGTCATGGAGGAAGGCAAATGAGGAGCAAACAGACAGGAGAGCTTGTGCAGGGGAACTCTCATTTATAAAACCATCAGATCTTGTGAGACTTATTCACTATCCCAAGACCAGCATGGGAAAGACCTGCCCCCATGTTCAATTACCTCCCACAGGGTCCCACCCATGACACATGGGAATTATGGGAGCGACAATTTAAGATGAGATTTGGGTGGGGACACAACCACCCTGTATCACCAAGCTCTCCCGATCCTTCCCTCCTTCCTGCTCTTCCCAGACAACAATGACCGTAATTCTACTCTACTTCTATGAGCTCATATTTTTTAGCTCCCACATATGAGTGAGACAATGCAGTATTTTTCTATTAGTGCACTTTTTAAAAATGCACTATTTTGTGTGCATGTATAAGTGGGGAGTAGATTATTGGTTTAGTATTTGATACACTGTGGGATTAAAAGGCAGGTCACGGGATGGAATGAGAAATAAAGTCAGAGTGAAGGAAGACCTAAACCACCACAGGGAAGGGCAGTAACTGTGGGAGAGTCTAGTGCGTGAGGATGGGAACTAGAAAGGTCACGGGGTGATTCCAGTTCTGTTTCTTCCTACCTGTGCATCCTTGGTTACATTATTTTGTTTCATTTAACTTAATTCCTTGCAGCCTCATGAAGTAGGTTTTATAGCTATTCATGAATATCATTCATTTCTGGCCTAGCACAGATATTCAGTAAATTCTGAGCTTCCACAAAAACAATTCCAAGTTCTACTGAGTTCTACTGTGTTTTGCCTTTGTGAAAAGGGGCTGTTTTAAAATTCTACAACTCTACAACTAGAAATAAAAATGTAATTTCTAGGCTGGGTACAGTGGCTCACGCCTGTAATCCCAGCACTTTGGGAGGCTGAGGTGGGTGGATCACTTGAGGTCAGGAGTTCGAGACCTGCCTGGCCAACTTGGTGAAACCCCATGTCTAATAAAATTCAAATATTGGCTGGGCATGGTGGCAAGTGCCTGTAATCCCAGCGACTTGGGAGGCTGAGGCAGAAGAATTGCTTGAACCTGGGGGGTGGAGGTTGTAGTGAGCTGCGATTGTGTCACTGCACTCCAGCCTAGGCAACAGAGTAAGACTCCATCTGAAAAAATTAAAAGAAAAAAGTTATTTCTGGAATTATAAAAATGCTTCTCCATGGAGGAATTCATGTCAGGGAATCTGTAATTATACCACTACTAGCTACATTTTAATGTGTCCCTAATTGCAAGAAGACTGGCAAACATCACCTCCACTCACTATTTCACAGCCTAGAGAGACGAGCAGGTTCTCATACCTTCCCAGCCTGTGCCTGGCCTGAGGGAGGCCAGTGAGGCGATTGTCTTTCTGACGCAAAATGCAGATGGATCCAGTTTTGACATGGGCAGCTCTGCCCAGGACTGCCTGGTTACCCCATGCTAGAATTCTTACTGTCTTCTGGATCACCTCCCATGGGGGATCCTCATATAGATTTAAAGCCTCGTATGGGTTTATTGAAAAGTAAATATTTATGGATAGCAAAGTACTTTTGTTTTTTTTTTACTAGGAATGAGGGAAACTGGTTGTTGACAATTAGCAGTTTCTGTCTTAGGTTGACAAAAAATAGTAATGATTCCCTCCAGGCACCTTATAAATCAATAAAATATTCCATACATTTCTTGGTGTTTGCAGTTCATTAACCTGAATTCTTATAGCACTAACAATAGTCCCAGAGGCATGACTGCACACATTTTAGACATGGAAAATATGGTGACTCAGAGAGGTCAGGAGAGTTGCCCAGGCCACACAGCTGTCACGTGGCTGTATACCTGCAGGTCTTTGGGCTCAGACCACAGTTCTTCCATTGCTGCAATAAGGCCCTAGTTTCCTAGGGCTGCTGTAACAAATCACCTCTGTTTTAGCAGCTTAACAATACAATTTTATTTTTAAAAATTTATTCACTTATTTTTTTTTTGAGACAGGGTCTTGCTCTGTTGCCCAGGCTGGAGTGCAGTGGTGCCATCTTGGCTCATGACAGCCTCTGCTTCCTGGGCTCAAGCAATTCTCCCACCTCAGCCCCTTGAGTAGCCAGGGCCACAGGCATGCGCCACCACACATGGCTAATTTTTGTACTTTTTGTAGAGATAGGGGTCTCACTATGTTGCCCAGGCTGGTCTCAAATCCCTGAGCTCAAGTGATCCACTTGCTTTGGCCTCCCAAAGTGCTGAGATAGTCGCGAGGTGGGAAGCCCGGCACTGTCCTCCTGGTCTAAAGTGGAGGTGTTGACCGGGTGGGTCCCATCTGAAACTCCAGGGGAAAATGTGGCCCTTGCCTCTCCCAGCTTCTAGAGGCTCCTGCATTTCTCAGCTCGTGGCTCGTGGCCCTTTCGTCTTCAGAGCCAGCAGTGTGCGTTTCTCTGTGCCTTTCTCCGTAGTCACATCTTCCTCTGACCCCAACCTTCTTGTCTGCCTCTGCCCCTTTTTCACTTTTGAGGAGTTGTGATTACATTGAGGGAGGAGTTGTGATTACATTGAGGGCATGAAGACCATCCTGGACAAGTACCCTCTTTCAAGGTCAGCTGATTCCACCTGCAACCTCAGTGTCGCCTTGCCTGGTAACCTAACATAGTCGCAGGCCTGGGGATCAGGACATGGACGTTCTTGGGTTTTTTGGAAGTGCTATTCTGCCTCCTGCACTGTGTCGTGTTTCTGGTGGATGCTGCAACACAGGAAGTAAGGAGACCACCTGCACCACCCGCCACTGCCCACCCACGTGCCAGGCTGTAAGATTAGGCTAAGTTTCGAATGCAATTAGGCAGCATGACCCCACGGAAGGGGCAGAGGGGTACCTGTCACGAGTGGGCACAGGCTCTGGGGCAAGCTGGCTGGGCTGACATCCTGGCTTCACCTCTCGTAAGCTCTGTAACCTCCCTGGGCCTCCCTTTCCTCATCTGTGAAATGGGCACAGCAGGTGCATCTGCCCTCTGTGCCATGTGGGACTTGGAACATCTCTAAAGCCCTTTGCCAAGGGCCTGGCGGGTAGCAAATGCTGGGTGAGGGTTTGTGACATGAATACACACTGGCAGCATGTCTGAGCAAGGCCTCCATGGTCTCTGAGTGCCTGGCCGGGTCATGCTGGGAGCTGTCAAATGCATCTGGCTGGCTTCCTTTTCTGGTCGCATGGTTCTGGGCCCTTTGTCCTTTGTTGGGGCCACTGGCTTGTTCTGGAAGTTGAGCTGAGAGCACTGCTGATGTCAGACACCCCAGGTCAGAATGTGACAAGGCCAGAGGGCCCAAACACCAAAAAATCCCTTGGTGCATTGTGCTGTTGTGTCCCTGGCCTACACTCCAGCCAGGGCTCCTCCTAAGGAAGCTCTGGTTGCCTCCCGAGCCTGCGAAGAGAGGCCTGAAGACAGCTTGCCATGGCTGAGTAGGAGATGAAGCACTCAGCTCCTGACACTCACATCTTATTTGAATTTCAGAAAAATGGGAAAAGTAAATGCATGAGATTTTCTATTCAATTTCAAAGCCTTTTCTTAAAAGCAACTTTTGATAACTGTCATTAAAAGGAAATAGACACAGTATGAAAAAAAGCAAAAATCTTATAATATAAAAATTACTTGATTTCCTCTGCTTTGCCACTGGTTTAATAATGTAAAAAAGCTTCTTTTCTACTTCAAGCTGGCATGATCATTGAATTCATAGACTTATGTCGCTGCTGGTGTTAGTGCTTAATATATACGGTGACTCATTCTACTTAATGGCATCAAAAACAGACAGAGAAAATGCTTCTCAAGCCCAAAATCTGCAGTTGGAAAATGCCACGCAGTGGGAACGATTCTTTACTAGCCTTAATTGAGGGCAGCTACTTCTCATGCTTTGTCTGTGACAGTTCTCTGCCTCTTTCCCTCTTTCTGTCTCTTTTCGCTCCTCTCCTTACAAGTCCACCCAGGTTCTGTAACCCATAGATGGTGATCCAGATGTGTCTGCAGACCAGCAGCCACCATCTGCCTTTGGCCTCTGATGCCCTTGTCCTCAACACCTGCTCTCCTCCTGCACCCCTGCCCGCACCCCCTCTGTGCTCCCCCTCCTCAGGGCTACTTCCCACCTGAGGGAGGATCAACCGGAGGGGGCTGGTGATCAGGACTCAGGGGAGGGGCTCCGGGGAAGTGAGCTCTCATTTGCTGGGAACCCGGGAGCACATGGTGCTGGAGTACCTGCTACCCCCGACTCAAGTCCAAGCACGGAGCAGCTGGATTTCAGCATCACTCAGGTCCTTTGTAATATTTATTTTGGCATTTCATTTTTTGAGGCCAAGTCTCATTCTGAGGCCCAGGCTGGAGTTCAATGGCGTGGTCTCTGATCACTGCAACCTCCGCCTGCCTGGTTCAAGCGAGTCTCCTGTCTCAGCCTCCTGAGTAGCTGGGATTACAGGCGTGTACCACCATGCCTGGATTATTTTCATGTTTTTTGTAGATACAGAATTTTGCCATATTGGCCAGGCTGGTCTTGAATTTCTGACCTCAAGTGATCTACCCGCCTTAGCCTCCCAAAGTGTTGGGATTACAGGCATGAGCCACTGTGCCCAGCCTATTTTGTGCATTTTAAGACAATATTTTATAAAAGGATCAGGCGGTTCTCCAGGCTGTTGAAGGGAGTTCTGTTAGAACGAAAGATGTTGAGAATTCCTTGTGGAGAGAAAGCACAGGGAGAAAGAAGAGTTAGAGGACACCCTCCCTGTTCCAGGACGTCAGAGTGGCAGGGCCCTGAGGCTCTGAGAGCAGCCCCGACAGTGCCCTTATTCTCTGTGTTTCAAGGCCTCGCTACCTTTTTCAAGGCAACACCCTTCTTGGAGCACCTGCTGAGGTGCTCTCTGCTGGGGACCGTAAGTGAGCACTGACAAAGCTGTAAAAAGCACCCCCGCTGCTCTCCAGGGACTCACAGCACAGACGGCGCCTGCACTCAGAGAAGACAGCCACGCTGTCATGATGGAGAGGGCGCTGCCGCTGTACAGTGGAAAGGGGAAGGAGAACTCAGTTCCAACTAGGGAGGAATATAACCTTGCGGGAGGTGGAGGCTTTCTATCTTGAAGGTTGGATCTACCTCCAGGTGTGAGGGAAGGACACTTCTTATAGGGGGGAAAGAGGTTTAAAGCATGGAGCTGGTGTGTGTGTGTGTGTGTGTGTGTATTTGCATGTGAAATCAGCATGTGTGCATATGTGTGCTGGCATGTGTGTCTGTGGGCACAGATGTTTGTGTGCACATGTGTGCATGTACCTCTTTGTGTGTGCATGTGTGTGGGGGAGCCTATTTGTGAAACGAAACCAAAGGGTAGGTGAGGAAATTCTATGGGATGTGAAGTCTGAAGACAGATGGGGCTTGGGCTGCAGATACTTGGAAGGCCAGGCCTCGAGGGCAGGGCTTCGGTGCACGTGGGGCAGTGGGAGGCCTGATGGCATAGGAAGGAGCGCTTTTAGATGGTGCAGTGGTGACTCGAGAACACGATGATGGAGGCCAACAGCTCAGTTCAAATTTCAGGTGGGGCGTTATGAGGCCTGAAATAAGGCTGACATGGGGTGGGTGGGGAGGAGGAACCTGCATCAGGGGACCTCTACTCTGGAAGCTGCTTGGCAGATGCCCATCAGTCACTGAATAAATATCTGTTGAGTTTTCTGCTTCCTGCCCTGTGCTGTGCTGAGTAGCAGAGGGACAGAGCATCACAGTCACGTCCGTGGTACCTAGACCCTCTCCCAATGCAGTCACACATTGCTAACAACAGTGCCGCCAAAGGAACAGCTGGGCATTGCGTGTGTGGGTGATGCTAACTCGTGTGCTTTTGCTGTGCCAGGTGTGTGCCCAGCACTTCCTCAGGAGGCATTAAGGAGCAAGTTTCCAGATACCCACTTCGCAGCCTGGCTCTGGCTGTTGAGCTGCTCCTTCTCCCTGTGGGATGCTGCAGCTTTCTAACTCTTGCAATTTTTGAAGTGTCCAAATCTGACCTGGAAAAGCAAGGCCATGAGCTCCAGATGGGCCCATAGCTGATGGGTTCAAAGGCTTCAGTGAGCCAAGATTATGTGTGTGTGCACAAACACATGTGTGCGTGCAGACATAGCAATGCATTGGAAGCACTGACATATTTTTGATTGAATGATTGAGTGAATGAATAAAATGGCTGTGTCCAAAGTAAGTCAGGAGGTTCCGACTGAGAGGAAGAGCACACCTCCTTTTCCCAGGGGAAACTCTGTAGAGATGCTCCTGTGTATCTCCAGGGTATGTGTCTCCATGGCTCAGCTGGATGAAGTTCCCATGAGCTCTTTCTAGCCAACATATACATAATTATTCTGTGGTCCTGTAATAGCCAAGTGTTTGTAAATGCTAACCCTGCAAGGTGACAGGTAGATAGAAATGCCTGTGGTTCTGATGAATAGTCGTTGCATATTTATGTCACCTAAGGGTTGTAGCTTTGGAGTGTGGAAGGCTTGCATCGACTCAGGCACCTCTGTAGCGGGGTACCCGAGGCCTGTCACAACCCATCTAATTCCAGCTTATTTTAAAAAAGGATAAAAAGACTGAGCTTCGTGTAAGCATGCTGAAGTGCTGAGAAACTAGGGAAGAACTGTTAAGTAGAATATCAGAGGGGAGATCAGATAGGCCAGACGGCTGAAAGGAAACTCCTCCATGCCCTAGGAGGTTGGAGATTGAGGAGGAGAGAGAGGGAGGGCCACATGTCACAGGAGAAAATGGAAGTTCCGGCTGTGAAGGATCCATCTCCCCTGGGAAGCAGGGAAGTGCAGAGGGGGGAACTGTGGCTCAGCTGTGTGCTCTGCCTCTGCTGGGAGGCTACAGGGGACTTCCATTCTGTGTTATTTCCAAAAGAAGAGATTATTTTTTATAGATTTGATTTTCTCTCAATGACCACTAATAAGCTACAGGAACAGGCTTTTGAGAGAATTTTTCATCTGTCTTCTGATGCATAGCTCTGGATTGCTTGTGATAATATTCTAAGATGAATGAGATTTTTAATTATGCTTAAAATAACTTTAAACGATGTGACAGATAAGTTGTTCAACAACGCTATAAGTTTGGGGGACAAAGTTTCTAAATTCTGTGACCCTCTTTTTATAGAGACGGCGTCTATGTCTCCTTTTGAATCTGGGCTCCATATTTCTTGGCCAATAGAACACAATGGGAATGACCGTCTAATGTCTCAGCCCAGGCTTTAAGAAACTTTGACTTCCTGTCTCTCAGGACAGTTATTCTGGGTGCCCAAGAACGATTCTGTGAGGAAGCTTAAGCCACCTTGTGGCAAGGCCCCTATGGAGGGGACCCAATGGCAAGCACCCACTCACCAGCTCTGTGCAGGCACCGTCTTGGAGGTGGAACAGTTGGGCTGTCCCAGGTGTTACCGTGCAGAGCTGAGTTCAGTTCAAACTGCAAAATAGTAAACAAAAGAGTTGTTTTGAGCCACTCTGCTTCGAGGTAATCTGTCATGCAGCAGTAGAGAACTGGATCCGTTGCATGAATAAGTATTATGATATAGAACTCCGTAAGCCCTCACTGTTTCCAGATGTTTAGTTATGGGAGTGAAGGCTGTGTGGCCTTGAGCAGTTGAGACAGTTCAAAACTAGAACCTTGGGTTCCCTAGGTTGTAAGAATGACATGAAACCTATAACATGGTTAGCAAAGCCTGGGCATAGGGGGTCCTCAGCAAAGTTTGGTGGCTTTTTCCTTTCCTAACCCCACCTTCCAGGAGATGGGTTGATTTATTTTCGTCTTCAAGAGTGACCTAAAACATGCAAGAACTTTGGGAGAGTCATGGTTTCACATGAGAGGAATGTAGTGTTCTTTCATAAGTTTTAACATTTTTCAAAAGCAATTTCCAGGTACCACCTTCTAACAGAAGGGAATAAAAATAAAAACTACTTTACTCAAAGTGGCTCAGAGGCAGGATGGGAGAAGGCCCTTCCCCAGCATAAATGAATTCTGGAGAAGGGCAGGTGTCATGAGAAAGCACAGATGTTAAGTCACTTGTTTTCCAGCCTGTGTTCTATAAAGGGGGCCTTAGAGAATGGAACCCTGCGCCTGATGACCAAAGTGAGCTTGGACCTCCCTGGCTGGCTACCAGGGTCTTCCTGCATGCTGGCACTGAGGAATCTGAGTCCTGAGCTCGCTGGGCTCTCAGGCTGGGTACCTACCTCATGCCAGTGAGCAGCAGCCGTGTGATGCCAGCGGCTTGGTGGGCACAGCAGTCATGGCCACGAATCTACTGCCTGACAGTGACGGGTCTTGGAGGCTGTGTCTTTGGCAAGCTGGACAACGTGTGCATTGGCCGGAAGAAAGGAGATGAGGATGAGCCTGCTGCCTGTCTATGCTCAGCTCCTGTCTTTGTCTTCCTCAGCCAGCGGCGAGGTGATGTATAGTGGTTCTGGGACAGTGTATTATGACAGAATCAGGTCCTGGGAGGCAAGTGTGGCTTCCTGCCATGAGCTATCACAGCTCAGATGCTTAAATATTGACTGCACATTCTGTTCATCTTCCTAAAGTCAGGGCATTCAGAGCACAGACTGCCGTTGCAATTCTTCCTCCCATAGGAGGGCGTCTTGAATGTGCCAGGGCTGCCTTCCAACTTCTCCCATCCTGCCGGTGGGTGCCTGCTTTCTGTGAACTGCTGTGTGATGCTCACATGGAGGTACAGTGTGAAGGGTGTTTGTCCAATCTGTAAAGGGAGTGGGCAGGTTGAATGCAGCATCCTTCAAAGGGTTACCTCATGAATACCAGTGCCTGAATGGAAATGGCAGCTACTGGGTGGAAAGGCCCTATGGACCAATTAGTTTGGGAAACGCTGAGCTTAATAGGTTTCTTTGCTGTAGGACTTCTCAGGGCCTTTAAAATCCAATGTGACTCCCCAGAAGGCATTTCACATTCACATGGTTCCAAACTTCCATGACCAATTTCTGGCAGTATCTTAGAAGTCTTAGACCTTGTAGAATATCAGCTGGGAAGCTCTGATCTCTAGTTTCTCAGAAGTTATGGAAATTCAAGACAAGATCAAGTTTTTAGCTTCTCTTTGGCTTCTCTATGGTTCTCCTAGTTGCTGTTGGGGGTTCCTCCTCCTCCTTTCCACCCCATGCAGGTATGGGTGCTGCTTGTCCTCTGCTGAGGGCTTCTCCTACACTAGGAAGAGTTCCTCCATCTTCCTCTTCATCAAAACTGTTCCTCCTTCTAGCTCATTGCCTTAGAGTCTGGCTCTACCAACCCACTACTCCCTGAGACTATGTACTGTCACTCACCGTTGTGAAGAGAGGCTTCAGTATCTCCATGCTTCTTCCTGTTTTTCTCAAGTTCCCCCATGCATGCTACTGAAATCTGCATCCTGAAGACTCACGTTTTCCTTGGAAGTCTGGTCTCTAGAGTAGGAGTTGGCCACTCTTCCTGGAAGGGGCCAGAGAGTAAATATTTGCCTGCCAGGTGGTCCTGTTGCAGCTCAGCTACTCAGCTCTGCTATTGAAGCAGGGCAGCAGCCACAGAAGATGGGTCAGTGAGTGGGAGTGGCCACATTGGGCCTTTGGGTCATGGTTTGCCCACCCTTGACCTAGAATGTATCATGGGTCCTTTGGGAGCACTTGTCATTTGCCAAATTATCGTCTCCCCCTCCAACTGCCAGTTCCACCCATAGAACTTAACTTACCCTTAATTTCAACCAAGGAGTGGAACCTGCCCATGAATCCGCACTCCAGTGCCTAAGGCTTTGACTCACGGCTGGCTGGGCAGAGCCAGTCAGTGGAAACAGATGGGAAGAAGAATTGATGCTGTTCTTCTACCATTTAGGGCTGTCTGTCAGTGAATGAGGGGTGAGTATCCTGAAGTTGGGGGTCACCAAGAAATGACTTTGGATTACTTTGTTGTGGAAATTACAGATGGACTTTGATGGACTCTGAAGGAAGTTTCAGAGTCTGACCTTTAAGCTGCTTCTGATTGAGATTCAGTGCCTGGCTTCTCTCCTCTCTTCCATCCTCCTGTTTCTGCTGCTGGGCACGGGGTTGCTGCAGCTTGCAGTGCCCCATGCTAGCATGCCTTATCCAATTTCCTCAGCTCAGTTCAAATATAATAGAAACAGATGCCTGCTAGAAAGATGAATTGGAACTAGGACTATACCATCGAGTTATTAAATTGTTTTGATGGCTTCCACAGGCTGATACAGTCACACAGGGCAGCTACAGCTTCAGTTTTGTCTAGTTGTTTGTTAGCTTTGGAGTGAGTTGTAACAGAATTCCTTCCTGCACTGTGAACTGCTTCTCAGCTGTGAGAGCCCTGCCACCATCTGGATCCCCAGCAAATGTGATATGTGAGGCTGGGTGGGTAGATGTGCCCTGGACACAAAGTTCTTCTCTTGTTTTTCTCCTGCTCACCCAGCTGGTAGCCTTGTCGTGCTCTAGTTTGTCTTTTAGCACATCGAGGCATTCCAGGTTGTGGACATCAACAAATCAGATCCAATAGGCAGTGGCTGTCTCTAGAGGGATGCTGGGAACTATGCAGGTCTGAGTTTTATCCTACTTGCAATTGCACACCTCAGCCGGCCCCAGTTTCCTGAATGCTGGTAAAAGACACAACACTCATGGCTCAGAGACAAAGGCTTTTATTAAAGGCTGAATTTCAGTTCTCTTTGTGCTGAAGTCCCATGAGCATGAGGCAGACAGGCCAAAATACGATTTTTGTGCAAAGGTTTCTCAATCTAGGCACCATGTACATTTTGGGTCAGTTCTCTGTCGTGGCAGTGTGTGTGTGAGGGGCACTCTTCTGTGCATTGTAGGACGTTTGGCAACATCCCTAGCCTCTACTCAATGGCTATGGTTTCATAACATCTACAATCAAATGAACTGCTGCTCTATGGTATGCACAAACGTGTACACTATTCAAACATTCTTGAGAAAAAGAGCCTCCTTGGAACAAAGGCAGATGAGTGCCCTGTTCTCTAGGTGGCCCTGGGCACAATGATGCTTGACCTCTGGTTTGTGGCCCAGAGATGGACAGTAGGCGGTCACATGAGCTGGACATCCATTCCCAAACATGGGACATTTGTTTGCTATTATCAATGAGGGGAAGGCAACTTAGTAGACTTTCATTTTTTCATGTGATTAAAGCCTACTTACTAGTACAATACTAAGTTATTAGGGACCAATACCATCTTTATTTAAATCAGAGATGCACCCAAAGACAACAAACCAAATGCCGAGAATCAACCATCAGCTACATATTACCTTCACAGGATAAATTTCTAGAATGAAAGAATAAATCTGAATTTTGTTAAAAAATGTGATCATTATATTTTCTGGTGGCGGAGTATAAGTTTGATAGATTGCTTCTGTGATCATCCTAGTGTATATGCTACCAATGCAAAATGCTTGCCCCCTTTCCACCGGTAGGGCTTGAGCATGGCCGGTGCGAGGTGGTGTTAATGCGGCTCTCGTGGTGAAGGTGGCTGGGTGACCCCACTACTGGAGGTGATTCTGTCAGCATTATATTTGGGATAGTAAATGCAAATTTAGACTGCAATTGGTGACAATAATTTTAATATATAAAACATATTAGGAAATTTTCACTCCAAGCCGTATCTGTTATACTTACATGATTTTTGAAAATCGGTATTCAGATATTGACAGTAAATCCAAGTAACATGCTTTGTCCGCATTATTGGAATTTTTGTGCTGATTGGATATGATGATAGTCTCTGAACTGTGTGACTGCTGAACACTCACGAGTTTAGTGATCCGGCCATGACACTGATATAGGTATGTGTCTAGTTTCCTTCTGAAGGACAGACATGAACCAAATGGCAGATTTTACCCAGATACTGAGGCCTCTGCCTAGTTTATTCAGGACTAATTAAAGGTTCTGTAAAACTTCTGCTCAGCATGGTGGTTCACATCTGCAATCCCAACGACCTAGGAGGCCAAGATGGGAATATCGCTTGAGTCCAGGGTTTGAGACCTGCCTGGGCAACATAGTGAGATTTTTGTCTCTAAAAAATAAAAAAAAATTATCCAGATCTGGTGGGGCCTGTAGAGGTGGTGCCTCCTATAGTCCCAGCTACTCAGGAGGCTGAGGTAGAGGAATCCATTGAGCCCAGAAGTTGGTGGCTGCAGTGAGCTATGATTGTGCCCCTGCACTCCAGCCTGGGCAACAGAGTGAGACTCTGTCTCAAAAATAAATAAATAAATTAATTAAATAAAAACATTTGTTCTCCTGAGAAGTCTGACTTTCCCTTGGGCACTGTGGTCAGGATCCTGCTGCAGATGAAATACTCAAGGTGGATGTTGCCTGTATTAGTTTGCTCTCCTGTTGCTATAAATAACTACTTGAGATAGTAATATATAAAGAAAAGAGGTTTAATTGATGCATGGCTTTGCAGACTGTACAGAAAGCATGGCAGGGGAGGCCTCAGGAAATTTGCAAACATGGTGGCGGGCAAAAAGGAAGAAGTCATATCTTACATGGCTGGAACAGGAGGAAGAGAGCAAAACGAGAGATGCTACAGAGTTTTAAACAAACAACTGTTATGAGAACTCACTATCATGAGAACAGCAAAGGGAAGATCTGCCCCTGTGATCCAATCACCTACTACCAGTCCCCTCCTCCAACATTGGGGATTACAATTCAAGATGAGATTTGGGTGGGTTCACGGAGCTGAACCCCGTAATTGTGTCCCCGGCCCCTCCCAAATCTCATGTCCTTCTTCTATTTCAAAATACAATTGTGTCTTCCCAACAGTTCCTCAAAGTCTTGGCTCATTCCACCATTAACTCAAAAGTCCAAGTCCAAAGTCTCATCTGAGACAAGGCAAGTCCTTTCTACCTATGAGCCTGTTAAATAAAACACAAGTTAGTTACTTCCAAGGTACAATGGAGAATGGGGACACAGGCATTGGATAAATTCTCCCACTGAAAATGTGAGAAATTGCCCAAAACAAAGGGGCTACAGGCCCTATACAAGTCTGAAACCCAGCAGGACAGTCACCAAATCTCAAAGTCCCAAAATAATCTCCTTTGATTCCATGTCTCATACCCAGGCCACACTGATGCAAGGGGTGAGCTCTCAAGGCCTTGAGAAGCTCTGCTCCTGTAGCTCTGCAGGGTACAGCCCCCAAGGCTGCTTTCATGGGCTTGCATTGAGTGCCTACAGCTTTTCTAGGGTCACAATGCAAGCTGTCAGTGGATCTACCATTCTGGGACCTGGAGGACAGTGGCCCTCTTCTCACAGCTCCACTAGGCAGTGCCCCAGTGGGGACTCTGTGTGGGGGCTTCAACCTTACATTTCCCTTCACACTTTCCTAGTAGAGCTTCTCCATAAGGGCTCTGCCCTGCAGCACACTTCTGCCTGAACATCCAGGTATTTCCATAGAGCCTCTGACATCTACATGGAGGTTCCCAAGCCTCATTTCTTGCCCTCTGCACCCCCTGGAGGCTTAACGCCATGTTAAGAAGCCTTTGTGGCTTCTTGCTTGCACCCTCTGGAGCAGATCAGCACCTCTAAAACATATCTGAGGCCCTTTTAGCCATAGCTGGAGCAGGAGCAGCTGAGATGCAGGGAGCAGTGTCCTGAGGTTGTGCAGGACAGTAGGGCCCTGGGTCTGGCCCATGAAAGCATTCTTCCCTCCTAGGGTTCTTGGCCTGTGATGGGAGGGGCTGCTGTGAAAGTCTCTGGAATGCCTTCCAGGTATTTCCCCATTGTCTTAGATATTAACATTAGGCTCCTCTTTAGTTAAGCAAATTTCTGCAGATGGATTGAATTTCTCCCCCCAGAATGGGTTTTTCTTTTCTATCATGTGGTCGGGCTCCATATCTGTAATTCTACATGATTTTAAAAATCTAAATTCAGATATTGACAATAAATTCAAGTGTCATGGTTTGTCCACATTATTGGAAACTTTTATGCTCTGCTCTTTTTTTAAATATAAGTTTCAGTTTTAGATTATTTCTTTGCTCACAAATATAAGCTTGTGCTGTTAGAATTAGCCAGGCCACATGTTGAATGCTTTGCTGCTTAGAAATTTCTTCTTCCAGATAGCCAAATCATCTCTGTCAAATTCAAAGTTCCACAGATCCCTAGAGTAGGAGCACAATGCTGCCAGTCTCTTTGTTAAAGCATAGCAAGAGTGATCTGTATTCCAGTTCCCTATAAGTTTCTCCTCTCCATCTGAGATCACCTCAGCCTGGACTTCATTGTCCATATCACTATCAGCATTTTGGTCAAAACCATTCAACAAGTCTCTAGGAAGTTCCAAATGTTCCCTCATCTTCCTGTCTTCTTACAAGCCCTTCAGACTGTTCCAACCTCTGCCCATTACCCTGTTCCAAAGCTGCATCTACATTTTCAGGTAACTTTACAGCAATGTCCCACTGGTTGGTACTAATTTTCTCTATTAGTCTGTTCTTGCATTGCTATAATGAACTACATGAGACTGGGTAATTTATAAAGAAAAGAGTTTTAATTGACTCAGTTCCACAGGTTGTACAGGTAGCATGGCTGGGGAGGCCTCAGGATGTAACTCCTTCCTCTTTGCCTTCCACCTTTCAATCATGGTGGAAGGCAAAGAGGAAAGAGTTACATCTTACATGACTGAAGCAGGAGGGAGAGAGTGAAGAGGGAGGTGCTACGCTCTTTTAAACAGCCAGATCTTGTGAGAACTCACCCATTGTCACAAGAACAGCAAGGGGAGATCTGCTTCCATGATCCAATCACCTCCCACTAGGCCCCTCCTCCAACATTAGGGATTACATTTCCACCTGAGATTTGGATGCTGACACAAAACCAAACCGTATTATTGCATTCTTTCATGTTTCTTAGGCTCTTCTATGTTTTTATTGGGTATTCTTCTTAACTTTAGTGATAAACTGCTACTGATTCATCTTCATACTTACTAATATAGTTTCTTTCATAATTTTTGTTAATTCTTCGGTGTGTAGTGTCACATGAACTATGATTTAAATATGATTCACCCACATCTCTGCCACACAAATATACCACTAAAGTTTGTTTACCTACAGTTCCCCCTCCCTAAATTTGCTTTTACAGTGACAATTCACTTGTGTCATATTATTGCACCCTTGTGCTATTACATGTTGTCTTGGCTTATATGGGGTTCTTACAAGCACACATAAACTATTTGTACCCTGCTCTGGGTTCTCCAGAGCAAACTTTGGGGCAAGGTACAAATAGTTTATGTGGGAGGTGATCCTAGTGAAAGAGTCAGAGAGTGGGATGCTGGGGCATTTATCCACGGGTTCTTATCTCCCTACAGTGGTGGGTTTCCCTGGAGGGTGTGGGTTTTTCAGGTTGTGTCTGTGTGTAGCTCAAAAACCTTCTGCAGCTTTGGGATTCAGAAAGTGGCCCCTGCCTGACTTGGGACCTCTTGCACAGGTGCATGGAGCTGTCCAAACTGGAGTGCTGAAGTTGGTTAAGCTAGGAGGATGTGGTGTGTTTTTTTTTTGTTTGTTTGTTTTTGTTTTTTTTTTTTTTTGGGATTACGGGTGTGAGCCGCAGAGCAAGTTTATTCTTTCCTAAAAAAGCAAGTTTTTTATTCTTTTTTTTTTTTTGAAAGAAAGAAAAAGAGAAGAAAGAAAGTGAGAGTGAAAGAAAGAAAGAAAAAGAATGTAAGAGAGAAAGAAAGGGAACAGAAAGAGGGAGAGAGAATGGGATTCTTGTTTTATTGCCCAGGCTAGAATGCAGTCTAAAAATGGGTATTAAAAACCTCTTTTATGCCAATAATTGTGCTTAACAATGGAGACAGGAAAGAATAAGGGATGAAAATAACAA